>JBBJLS010000039.1:18213646-18244496 GCA_037577275.1 Bryconaethiops microstoma
AAATGTAATTTGGTACCAATCAATCCTTCATTTACCTGCAGATAGTATTTAATGTCACCTATTCACATTGAAGTAATATAGCCATATTGCAGCATGATATATTTCAGAAGTTAAAGACCCGTGTTAAAGCCGGCTACAGTGAGATGCCAAGCCTGGCTTGGAGTTTTAGCCCACCAGCTTGCCAGACAGCAGAGGGGGCCAGGTCATAGAATAGCAATGAGCAGCCTGGACATCAGAGGGTCAAAGTGTATGCATGTCAGTCTTGGCAGACCTGTGACAGAAGGAAGGAAAGAAAGCGGGAGCAGGGAGAGGAGCTGATTCTTGCAGTGATTAGAAGAATGAAATTCAAATAAAGTTCCCGATAGGGGATTGAGAAAGAAAGGGGATGAAGGGGATGCATATGTGGTTGCATTACTTATTGCTGAGAAGCCTGTGGGTTGAATTTACACTAGGACAGAAATATATTTTGATCTGTACATTGCACTGGATATGCGATTTCAAAGGGTCTCTGACAGCAAACAACCAAACTATTCTACTCTTGGTTCCTGTTGTTTTACAGCACTCGTTTTTACAGGCTAGCAGTTAATGAGATTATAGTTGTTTGACTGTTCATATGTATTTGTTTTGTTGCTGTCCACCTCTGAGGCCATCCTCAGTTAGTCAACAGCATTAAACCATGCTGTGCGAGGTTAAATGCAGTTTGATTGATGCTATTATCTGTATTTATGTGTATTTTCAACACATACTTTATGAATCATGACTGTTAGGTTACTGTAGTCTGTTCATCTAGGAATTCTAATAAAAATGCAGCATGTTGTGTAGTCAAATCTCAATTTTTAATGACAATATTTCTAACGCCATATAAGTCGATGGATGGTAAATAACAGGCAATTTCTTTTCCTGGCTGTATAGGTAGTACTGATACATGCGTAGTGACATCATGACGCCAGACATGCTATGAGTCCAGATATGGGTGTTGGGTTTAAATTGCCCATATATTGCATTTTCCTTTATCTGATCCTTTAGACCAAGGGTGTCCAACTCTGCTCCTGGAGGGCCAGACTAGTGATTTCCCTACTCAAACACACCTAGTTCTACACATCTGATAACTGCCAATTTTAGTAAGTGTGTTTG
This sequence comes from Bryconaethiops microstoma, assembly GCA_037577275.1. Classification (NCBI taxonomy): domain Eukaryota; kingdom Metazoa; phylum Chordata; class Actinopteri; order Characiformes; family Alestidae; genus Bryconaethiops; species Bryconaethiops microstoma. The sequence goes on from JBBJLS010000039.1 coordinate 18,214,781, forward strand.
TCTCCCAAATCCTCCAAGGCCAAAGTTGGGACCCCTGCTTTAGACCCTGCATAAGTCTAGAACACTGCTGTTGAGCACCGTATTAAACAAAACATTTTATCACAAACTAGGGGAAATAGCAAAAACAAGTTTGTTTTCTTTTAAAGACTCAAATTATATGGCCACTGAAACGAACTGACTACAACAACTAACAATAATCATCATCATCTTTTCCTAACAATTAACCTCATAGACTATAAAACCTAGCTAAGGTCTCTTTCTAAGAATCTATTTTCTGCAGAGTCTGCCCATTTCTTTAAATGCTGAAGCAAGAGATAACCAGCAATTACACTAAGGGGAACACCATATAAGTTCACTTGTTTGGCTTTAGTTTTTACTACTGAAAGAGCTGAGCCCATCCACAGTCATTTAGTTTCTTCAGTATAGGTAAGGGGCTCAGTAGAAAGTGGAAAGCACAGACTAGCTAAATATTCATTTAGCCAATCAAGTGTCTCAAAAAATGTGAAACAAATTGGTATTAGTCACTTAATTAAGATTTATAATTACATGGTAAAGTTATTTTAAGGTGGAACACAAACTTCTCTGTCTGTTCAGTAAATTAGTTAGACTAGGGAAGCTGACAGTATTCAGGGTGGTTTTAGGACAGCTCTCAGAATGTCCCTATAAAATGACTGCTTTGATTATGTAATTTGTTTCCTGAAGACACTGTTTTCCTATGGAAAATGTTCTATGTTTGTCATGATTCTGTTCCGAAGGCCTCGAGGAAGCCTTCGCAATCAATGTGGCGCATCAAGAGCTTATTCGAAAGCGCTGCACCAAAGGCTGTGACCCTCGACTCCAGCTCAGTATTTAAAAACCATTTATGTGCCAGAAGAACACCAAGCACTGCATAAAATATGAGCAAAAACAGAGCAGCAGATAAGAAGTAATCTTCGAGGAGAAAAGAGGAGAATGGTAAAAAGTACGGCACAATGCCAAAAGCGGTTTGTATCTAAAGTCTGTTACGGCCCTAAAAGCACAACAAATAGCATTGTCACATATTTATGTGCGAACCCTTGAATGCCAAAGTAAGCTGTGCACAGGTGTTTAGTGGAGATAAGAGCGGTCCTCTTTCCTGTTTTTTAGGGTTCCTGCTCCCAAAAAAGGGGCTGGTGGTGGAGGAGGAGCTGATACACATTTCCCTATCCAGGCTTGTCAGTCATTTTGAGTGGATGGTACCATTGTGTGCGAAGCAGGAGGTTTTTTTGTGATTTGGAGGTGCTGTCAGAAGGAGAATAAATAAAGACTGGTCAGAATGCCTGACAGCCGTCTAAATATTTAGGTCAGGGGTTAAGGAGTCTGCCTCGGTCATGTCAACTGCATCACCTCCTCTACAGAGGTAAAAGGAATATTTACATTTACGGCATTTAGCAGACACTTTTATCCAAAGCGGCTTCCATTCCCTAACTACAGGGGACAGTCTCCCTGGAGCAACTGGGGGTTAAGGGTCTTGCTCAGGAACCCAGTGGGCGTGTGCTGAAGGTTCGAACCCACGACCTCTTGATCCAGAGGCAAGTATCCTACCCACTAGGCACCACCACCCCATAAAGAGTAAATAGCCAATGGTGCACTAAAATAGCTAAGAACAGAACCTTAAAGATGCTCTTTGTAGAAATAAGGGAAGTTTTCTGTGCAATCCTTTGCACCATAACCTGTGTGATTAGGCTGTCTTTATTTGTTTAGAACATTGCTTGAATTGCAGAACATGGAAAAAAGGGCGTGTCAGTCATGACTGTCAATATGATATGACTCAGTAGCTTTTTTGTCCATGAGGTTAAACATTGTCACTAATGCCGATTACAGCACATTGTCATGAGAGCCCTAGTAGATCTGGAAGACTGTCACAAGTAATTCATATATTGTAATTCATAGTAAATGAATAGGAATTTCTGGTCTGTCACTTGAACACAGGCATCCAAAGGAATCATTCACAGCTGCTCTAAGGCACAATGTTTGGGAGGGGTCCCCCAATCTGTGTTACTCAAATCAAATATATTCCTGCCCATTTTAATAACAGCCAAAATTTTGCCTGCTGCATCAGTGCTTGTGTCAGTGTCTAAAACACCAACAAGACATTGGCTTGAAGTAAAAATGTATTGACACTTCGAAAGCCAGTAAGTGTACACACCACAGCATAGCACCACACACAGTGTGAACAATGTAAAATTCTTTCTCTGCATTTAACCCATTCACCAAGTGAAGCAGTGGGCTGCCACCAACGAGGGGTGCTGGGAAGCAGTGTGTGGGGACAGTACCTTGCTTAAGGGAACCTCAGTGATGACACTGATTCAGTTCTGATTCTACGTGTGGAGACAATATTCTCTCTGGTAGTGGGCAATGTTCTCATGTTTTAGACTGTATGCAACAGGCTCATACTCTCCTAATAAGGACCCCAATATGACATGCCTTTCTCCTTACGCCCTTCAAAAATGATGGGGACAAACATATTACAGAACAGACATTGCAAAAGGAAAATTGAGCTGAGGCAATGAAATGGAGAAAACCGGGAAAGGGCTAAAATTGGCACCTTCATTTATCGGTGCCAAGGCCAGTGCCTTTTACTCCACATAGAATTCGAAGCACTGCTTCCTCTCTGAAGACCACAGGCTAAAAGCATTCACCTAAAGAGCACAGAGACTCTCCTTCAACCCTTCCCCACCCATCCTCTTTTTGACAGAAAGTGATTGCTCTTTCTAACATGATTTCCTGCCATAAATGAAGAAGAAAATCCACATGTGAATTATTAATCAGCTCTCGGAATCAATCAGTCCTTGGTACTGTAAAACTGGACCCATCACCCTTGTATGCATCAATTTTACGTCGATTGGTCCATCTTAACATTTCATACATTTCACATTTTAATGCGAAAAAGCTGGTCATTTGGTGGCTTTAAAGCTAATGTGAATCTGAAACAATATCACATTTCTGTGCTGTGGCATATTCCAGAGTGAAACATGGTACTGGAGAGGGTCTCTGAGCTATATGATAGGTGGAAGAAAGGGGAAGTCACTATACTTTGATCAAAGACATGAATTGACAAAGTAAATAAATGTCATTTTTAATTTGACTTTACATTAAAAGTGTTTAAAAGTGAGTGAAATTCACAAAACTGTACTCATCAAATCAGCTATGCAGTTCCTTTTTAGGAGAAGGAATCAATAGTTTCTTTGTATTACAGGGTTGTGGAAGACCTCAGGACACACATATAAAGTATGCAAAACATTTTAAAACTAATGTCATAAAAGCGCAATAGTCTAATAATATCTTTTTTTGTGAAGGCATGTATGTAATTTATGAAATTTAACTGGTGTCTAGAATACTAACAAATGAGAGTTCATCTTAAGTGTATGTGTTTGGAGGAGAGAAACCCATTTGCTGAAACAGATGTAATTACAGATCAATTAAAAAGCCGCCCAGGGTGATAATTATATGCTGGAGGAAGGTGTTTTCAGGTCACTAGCAAAGTTCAACAAATAGGAGCAATTCAGTGTCGTGTTTGGTGAGTTTCAAGGAAAGATAAGCCAAATGCAAAGTGCAGCTGGAGCAATATTCATTCCCGATAACGTTCTGCTACAGGTAGGAAACGAACAAAGTGTGTCACACCTGCTTATCACCGGTGTATATTTATGTATAGCACCAAAAAAGGGCTTTCTATGTCTCTTTATCAATTTCAAAAGGAATGAGAAAAGCAGGCATGCGCCGCAAAATAATGTCTAAAAAGACAGAATTAGCATCTGCAGTCATGAAAACAGCACATCCTTAGTCTGGCTGTGAATGAATACAACACTTTTTTTACTCACAGAATCCACTGCATTATTGTGCTTTTAAGACCAGTGTCCTTGAGATTTTAGTCTCTTGGTGTTGGAGACAGTCCTATTATATCGCTCTAAAATGAGCTCAAGGGAGTACTGGGAAAAGCTGAGCACCGGCCATGGAGTACATGAAGTAAAATCCTGTGATTGGTGTATGTTATTATGCATGCAGGAGCTGATATCCACGGCCTTTCTGAAAGCCCTATCACGAGTACCATGAAAGACGCAAAGGGCTGACCTTTTTTTGGCCCTCGCAGAAAGCCATCATCCATTGCTTTGGACAGGAATTCCCAGGGTTCTCTCCATGAAAAAAATGAGGAGGATACATATTAATGTGCGGTTTACCTAGAAAGAGTGCTCTCTTTCCATTGGAAGGTCTGTACTGTGAGACTTAATTACACATCCAGAAATAACTTTGTGAGCTGATTAATTCAAATTTACTTACTAAGCAACTAAGTTTGTGAACATGGATGTACTCAGATGATCCTCCACATCTTTCTAAAATATCAGCTCTACATCTTGGAACACTATCACAAAAAGCAAGACAAATTTGATAAATACCACTGCTTATTCCATTCCCGCCTCACCAGAAGTGCAATTTCTCCAATCATGTGGGAGATGCTTAGGTCTAGCCATTTAGATTCCTCTACTGTAGCGACTGCTTCTTTGGCCAAAATCCCTGAAGCTCGCTTTGACAGGCCCCCCAATCTCCAACCCATCCCAGCTCTATTAGCAATGAAGCATGTCATAGCAGGTACTGCAGTCTGGACTGCACACTCATAAATCTACAGTAGACCTGCAGCAGGGAGCGACTACCAGGAACTGCCATCTCCTGCACATTAGCAGCCAAGGTAGCAGTAGTGCAATAAGAGCATCTGTTTAGTTCTTCTAATTATGTGTAGGCTTGACATTTGAGACAGGTTTATGGAATATGACACAGTTAGAGTGGTGTGTTTTCTGCCCCCCCTCTTCCGGCAGCATTTTTGCATGCTATATAAAAAATAATTGTAAAATTGCAATTGCATTGCTACATATTGGGAGTGATACATATTTACCAGTATATTGCTGTGAAGTGGTCAAGCGTAGGCATTTAGAGGATATTTCCGCTACATCAGTACGCTCTGCTGACATTTTATTCAGTTTATGGTTTTGACTTTTACACTGATCAACCATAACATTAAGACTACCTGTCTAATATCGTTCCCCTCGTTCTGCCAAATTAGCTCAGACTCATCATGAAATTCAGAAAATCTCTGTTTTATCTGCATCAAAATGTTAACAGCAAATCCTGTAAGTTGTAAAGTGAGGTCTCTCCATGGTTTGGACAAGGTTATCCAGCACATCCCACAACTGCTCAGTCACTTTGAGATCTGGGGAAAATGGAGGCCAAGCCTACACCTTGAACTCTTTCATGTTCCTCAAACTATTCCTGAACAATGTTTACAGTATGACAGGGTGCATTGCCCTGGTGAAGACGACCACTGCCATTAGGGAATACCATTTCCATGAAGGGATATACTTGGCTTACAGCATTGTTTAGGTAGGTGGTATACATCAAAGAACATATAAATGCCTCTCTCCAAGATTTTCCAGAAGAGCATTGCCCAAAGCGTCACACTGCAGACTGGGTTTTTTCCTAATGTTTGTGCTACAGTAGCTCTTCTGTGGGATCACAACTGAAGGGTCAGCCTTTGCTCCTGATACAAATCACTGAGCTTTGGGTGCTCTTGACCTTATCCCTCCTTGAACCACTATTGGTATGTTCTAACCACTGCATTCCAGGAATACCCGGCAAGGAATTGCTTCTTAGAGATGCTCTCACACCTTCTAGCCATTACACTTGCATAGGTAATCATGCTTGCCCATTTTTTACATCAGCACATCAACTTTCAAGATGAAGATCATCAAGATCAAGATTCAAGGTTAAGATCATCAACTGATTTACTTACTACCTAAAATATCCCACTCTGTGACTGTAATCAATGTTATTTACTTCACCTGTCAGTTGTTTTAATGCCGTGACTGACTGATGTTGACATACAGTTCCGGAAAAAAATGAGACCACTTCAAAAATGCTCAGGTTTTATCTTTTATAGGTGCAAGTATTGAAACGAACAGCTTTGCTTAAATTTTGTAAGAACTGCTGACAATATTTCTCCTAATTTCCAAATAAAAATATTGTTCTTTAAGGCATAAGGAAACGGCAAAACATCAAAATAAGAGAAATGGTGCAGTGTTTACAGAAACAAATCTCTTGCTCACTCTTAAACAAAATGGCAATAATTACCTTTGATGTACTTCTAGTAGTGTTTTGCCATTCAACTGGTCACATTCCGAGAGGCGAGTGTTGATAACAGCAGTGTTTTTTTTTTTAAATTTATATAGTTTTGCTCATTAAATAAGATTTGATTCAGGTGATCACTAATCAGAACCTCATAAACCAGAATAAGTTGCTTGTGTAGGAATTTAAGACACAGGCATGGAATGGATGTCATATTCAGAGATGCCAATTTAAAAATAAATTGCAGTGCTCTCATGTTTTTTTTCTGAAGCTCTATATTTATGCCTTTATTTATGCCTGCCATCAAGCAGCATATTTATAAAGCAAATTCATATTTTCTCAGCTTAATTAATGCCATTGTATAGGCCTCTCTTTTCCAAAAAAAATTTAACACACCGTTTTAACACACTAAAATGTTCATATTGTACCCCAACAAAGCAAAGAGGAAGAAGAAATGAATTCATCAAATAGATACAATTTTTGTTTTATTCAGTGTGGCTCAAAGTCAGCCCAGACTCTCACAGGGAGCAGAGGCTCTATGGGGAGCGCTGTCATTCGGAAGGTATTTGCTGATGGCAGTGGGGAAGTTAGGACGGCTTTAGGTCGGCGCTTAGAGCATGAAAAACAAACAAATAAACTACAAGCGTCACCATGACAACCAAACTCTGATTGTTCAGCTTGCTGATTAATGCATCTGCACAACTCAGGACCTCTAACTGGCTCCTTTAAAAGTTTTACGCAGTATTGCAGCCTGCCAGTTTCAGACTTGATGGCAAAGGTGGTATTTTTGTGCATGTGTGAAAGTTTTCAAAACCTCTGTGAATTCATACTAGAGCAAACACTGTGACACATGTTGCTCATTATGTGGGGACCAAGCACAAACACCTCCGTGACCCAGTTTAAGGGGTGTTGCTTTAAAGCGTGCATTAGATTTTACTAATTTTTAATTTTATGCTTAACCTGGTTACCCTACTATGTTTGAAGGGTTGGGCATAATACTTATTAAAAAGTAGTGCTAGTTAAATACTCAAACAGTCCTAAATATATTCAGTAATTTATTCCACTTATGATGTGCCTCCACAGTGCCTCCTCTGGTTTTCCCTTAGCTTTCGTTATTCTTTTTGTTCTGTTTAAACCCATTCTTCTACCTATTTTGCTTCTGTGTTTCTTTTGCCTAAGTATATATTTTTGGACATTTTTTACTTTGCACATATTGTACATTTGTAAGATTGTGGACTGGGTTGGTTGTAGGCCTGTATCTGGTGTCAGTTAAAAGAGTTACTGCAGTAATTCTTTTAATGGGATGGTAAGAACTGTTTAAAAACTAAACAAGATTAAACAATCTTCAAATATGGCTATTATCTCACTCACAGCACTTCATGTGCTATATATATTGTGAACTTGCTTTAAAAAGCAAAAACAGTACAACTTGTCAAGTCTTGCCGCCATCTCCAGGCACACAAAGCAGGCACACTCACAAAACTGTGATTCAGCGTGATCCATTCTTTATTGTTCAATAAACAAACAAAAAAAAGGCACGATGGCCAGGATAAGATTCCAACAAAAGAGAATGTTAAAAAACACTAGTAACAGTGAAGGTTGACACCCGAACAAAGAACACTATCCCTTAAATACATAAAGTAAAACCCCCAAAACCCAATCAACAGACACAAACACTTAACCAAAACCAAAAGACAGCTGTAACTCATAACCAAACCCCATCACCCTTCATAATAAAAGTTTCTCAAACAAACCCCAAAACAAAACAGAAAAGGATGGCCTCTAGTGGCCGCCCACCATTACAGTCCCCAGCCCTGACACAACTATTGGACTGTCATCGTGGCATCAAACACTGTAAGGTGTTTATCATTAAAAAAGTATCTATAAAATATGAAAACCTCCCTGCTATAAAATATTTACACTATAAAACATGATAACCAGTCTGTAGTATCATTTAACCAACTAATTATTACTACGATTACTGTTATTATTATTGTTATCATTAATAATTATTAATAATAATAATAAAACAATTAAAGTAATACAAATTTAAACAAAGCAATAGGATTCAGCATTTAATTGGTGAGTGTAAAAGATTAGCACAGATCACAAAAATCAGGTCTATGTAATTTTATGACACATAGAAACTACATTCCAAATTCTACCTAAATGACTGCTGTAAGCACCAGTTATACTGTTTAACTGAAAACAATGTCACTGATACATCAATAAATCTGTGAATAAATGCATTTTCTTTTTAGTAAGTCGTTCATAAATCAAGCAAGCAGTTTTGTGCACGCTCTAAACCTGACATTGTTAATACATTTGATCAAATAAAAGTGTAAATGCCTGAAATGCTGTTATTTTCTGACTAAATCAATGCAATGTATAATATTGCTCTGATGTCATGAATTTTGGTCCAGTTGGTATAGAACAGAACTTCCCAACCCTGGTCTTGCAGCCCCCCTGCTCTGCACACATGCTCCCAACATGCCTGATTGAATAAATCAACTAATTAATAAGACATTTCTGAAAAACAGCAGGGCAGTGATTGGATACATCACCAAGATTGGAAACCACTGGTATTGTGGTAGGGTGCTATACTGTTCCACTGGGACTATTTTTGGTGTTAGCAGGTGCTTTGGATCATATTGTAAGTAACTTCGGATAAAAGCGTCTGCGAAATGAATGTAATGTAATGTAATGTTTGGAAATTTGTTTTGGTGTTGGCAAGATCAGTCTAGTGGAGAAAATAACAGCTGTCAGATAAAGAATTGTTTCCTGAAGACCAGAATTTTTAAAGGGACGTGAGCGAAAAAATGTTGTCATTGTTTTGTATCTACACTAAAAGGCTATTTTAATGTTTCAGTACACCAAGACATTTTGGACAATTCCATTCCTCCAAATCTGTGGACACAGTTTGGGGAAGAACCTTTTCTATTCCAGCATGACTGTGCCCCAATGCACAAAGAATGCTCCATAAAGACATGGTTAGATGAATTTGACGTGAAAGAACTTGACTGGCCCGCACAGAGCCCTGACCTCAACCCCATCCAACACCTTTGGGACGAACTGGAGGGGAGATTGTGAGCGAGGCCATCTCATCCAAAATCAGTGCCTGACCTCATAAATGTTCTACAGAATGAATGGGTACAAATTCCCACAAAAACTCAGAAAATCTTTTGGAAACCCTTCCATGAAGAGTGGAAGTTGATATAGTGGCAAAGACGCGACCAACTCCTTAAAATACCTGTTGGTGTGAAGGTCAGGTGTCTTAATATCCCTATAGTGTGTATATGTATGAATTGAGATAAACATCACAAGGTTGTGATGTACAGTTGTTAAGATCCATCTTAATGTAATCTGGATCAGGAAAGCACACAGATTCAAAGCAAATTCAAAACAGCCTTGAAGGGATGCCATTAATGCAAAAGATCTGTGAGTCAAGTGACCCTGAACAACTTTTAAGTGAGAGACGCTGGCATGGTTCAAAGCAGCCTGTTAACTGGGACTTTGTGAGTGAGCACGTACAGTAAATTAAACAAAGTGCAGCTGGTTAACACCTCTCACCAGAAAAAGGGAAAATGACTACCCTCACCTCAATAGCCTCTGAGAGAGAGAGAGAGAGAGAGAGAGAGAGAGAAGGGAGTGGGTAATCAACTAAGCACAGATCAAAAACACGACAAGCGGCATCAGAAACAGTCCTTCCTTGACCTTTTATCTAGACACACTGAACAGGGCCAAGCTGCTGCTTGCTTTCTGTCGAATCACTAGATGCATGAGTCTAAATGACTACTCATCAAAACATCTCGCAGCTATGTCCCGACATCCATAGTCAGCAAACGACCTCTCTGCATTGGGCATAAACAGTTTGCATGGACTCAGAGCATGAGTCATATTACATGAAAGTCAGAGAATGCTGGAGGTTTCACTACTCAACTCCGTTTCAGAAGCTGGAAAAAAAATGCAGCACGTTACAGACTATTTAAACTGACACATTTGAATAGTGAGCATGAAGAGCAAATGAAAAATAAATAGGCATCGGATGGCTAAAAGCTGCTTAGAGTTTCTTTTATGGACAAGGGACAGCTCTGCAGTCATACATGCACCGTTCAAATGTCCCTTTGCTTTCCTGTTCCACATCTCCTGGCAACTTTTCTTTTCTTGTCGAGAAACTCCATTACAGACTTGACAAATCCATTACAGACCGATCGAGTGTTTTTCCCTCTTCAAAAATAAGGAAAAAAAAAAGAAAACCACAGGGATATATTATTTTTTCCTTCTGACTGGTGGAGGAATATCATAAATAAAGCAGGCGTTCAAGTTGGCAGTTGTGAAGTCTTGTGAGAAGAATTGGGATTAACAGCATCAGTGTAAAGAGGGGTTTGCATGCAGCTATGGAATCAGCGGGTATGGTCTCATTACAATACAAAAAGGTTCACTGACGAACAAAACTATAAGAGTAAAATGCTGTTGGTGCTCCATGTCTCACCAAACAGCTCCAACTAGCTGCATCACATACTCAACGAGATCTGTTAGGGGGCACGATGGAGCCAAGACACAAGAAGCAGATCCTTTAAGTCCTGTAAGTTGTGAAGGGAAGCCACTACAGATCGGACATGTTGTTCCAGCTCATCCTACAGATGCTCAATCGGATTGAGATGTGGGAAATTTGGAGGCCAAGTCAGCACCTCTTTGTCATGTGCCTCAAACTGCTCCTGTTTACAGTGTAGCACATTATCCGGCTGAAAGAGACCGTAGTCGTTAGGGAATAACATTGCCATGAAAGGGTATACCAGGTCTGCAACAATGAACATGTAGGCTGTGCAGTTCAAATTGATGTCCACATAATGTCTGGAACCAGGGTTTCCCAGAACATTTCTCATGTTTTATGACTTGATCTTAAGCCTTAGAACATAATCAGTACGGCTTCGTACTGAAAGTGCAACAAATGGTAAATCGTACGGCCAAGCAGCTCATTATATGGAAGTTCCCCCAGTTTGTGTTGATGCTTGAGGTGTCGGATGTCATGCTGAGCTTCATTTGGTGTTCCTATGTCACGTAGAACCAAAGTTATTATAATTTCAAAAACATGTAATAATAACCGCTACTGGGGTTTTAAAAATGGTGTCACAAACAAAGGGCCCATAAAGATTTTTTTTTTTTTTAATTTTAGGTTTTAGAAACGAATGAAAAATAAAAAAACAAGATTTTTGAACCTGGGAGACCTTTTAGGATAGTCTCTGCCCACAAGTGGGTGGGAAAAACCCGCAGAAGGAGAGGGGGCGGGCCCGGAGAGCGGCCGAGCACTGTGCAGAAAACGGCAAGTGTGTAGGAGAGCAAACACTGGTTTTAGACTATTTAAACCGTTTTGATTATTTTTTTTAATTTGACTGATTTTAAGCTACTTTCTTTTGGCTCTGGATAGACAGCTCGTTAGGCAGTGCACTCTCATTTATTCTTATAAATATATGCAGTGGAGAGCCTGCTATTTAGCAACCTGAGGCCAGAGGAAAAGCTGCTCAGATTAAGGCTGACGTTATCGTCTTAAATTAGAGCTCTACCTTTGATTACCACTGAGATTTCACTGTGGCTTTAGCAGGAAAAGACCATTTGAAAAAGGATATATTTGTGCAGGCAGATTATCTTGATTTACTTAGATGTGCTGCTAATTGCATCCTATCAGGGAAATGCTATGGGTTTAATAAACAAAAGTTTATTTCTTGTTTGAAACCTGTAGAACAATCAGCGATTTGCTTGGCTTGTGGTCATCAATTGTATTGAATTTTATCATTCATTGCAGTCCTATTCATCTACAGTGAGCCTGCGCTGCACAACAATGATCCATTTGTAGAGAGAGAAGAAGGAACAGAAAAAAAGATGTTTACGTCTTAAATGGTTTTGGCCAGTGTTTGCCCCATTGCCTCTACATTTGACATTTTACAGATTTTACTGTCATTTCACATGTCAGTAAAATCTTCCTTTTCCATCAACATAGGTGACGTTGGCCACTTTGTCTCTGGCTGTAATCAGATGTCTGGGTCGCAACTAACAGCTCATCCCAATCTTATACAAGGTCTGGTGTGGCTGCAGGTTTTCATTCTAACAAAATAGGAGCTCACATAACTAATTGTTTGAAGACTGAAACCAACTAATTAAACAAGTGGAATCAGACGTGCTTTTTTGGAATGAAAAACTTATCATCTGGATAAGACTTCCCAGGACTGCAGTTGACACCACTGAGGTACAGTCCCCACACACTGATCCCCGAGCACTATTGTCGGCAGCCCACTGCTTCCCTCAGGTGAATGGCTTAAATGCAGAGGACTCAAGTAATTTCCTCTGGGATCAGTATAGTAGTGTATAAAGACTGGACACACCTGGGCCTATCTCTTGGTTCACAGTTGTAATTTTGAATACCTGTTCATGTGCTTTTCAGTGCTTCAAAGTATGTACTACTACTTCAATGGCCACAAGCACAGTGTGCAACAGCATACATCTACACACTTTAAATCTTCTTCCAGCACATTTGCTAAACCTCAAAATAAATATTTAAATATGTCATTGAGACAATATCTACTCAAATATGCACATATTTGAATAAAATAGACAAATACAACCTTTGGATGATGTTAGAATGAAAATGTCTGATTTATCATGAGGACACCCTCCAGAAAACTTTCTTAAATGTACTTTTACTTAAATGTATTCTGTGAGACAATAGAACACTGTCATGTTGGAAACTTAAATTAGCATGAAAATTGTGCTCTGGTCAGGGCAGTTTTAAAGAAAAAAAAAAAATCACTTGACAAATCCAAATTAAAATATTGGGCTACAGAATAGTAACTTTTACAAAGCAAAAATATCCTCCCTTTATAATGTAATCGTTTGCATTTAAACATATTGTGTGTATTCTATTCTATTCTACAGACATGAGTTGGTATGTACTGACTAAATATGCCAAAATGAAAATAATTCTGTTGAATTTTGTGGGTAAAATGTATCCAGAAATCTAAAATATGGTTGACTAGACCAAAATTGTCATTTTTTCCTGCAATGGTAGAACACCACCTGTCGTCCTGGAGAGTTTATTTCTAATCATCTAACTGTCCCCTTACATAGAACTAATGCATCTGATCCAGCTACTCAGGGATTCCTGAGGGAGTCAGAAGCTGGAGTGCGTCTGTGGCAGTCTGTGGTTGTAACTAGACTCAGGAGGGTAGATATCCAGGACTGGGGTTGGTGACCACTGCTGCAGTGTCTTGCCTTAAGCAAGACCACAAACCGCAAATGTGGACTTTGGGTCTGGCCATAAGCCTGAACTGACTTCTGTCGAGGATGACTGGCCCATTTCCTTCTGCCTGATTGGCAGAAGCAGCCTGGTGCAGGCAATGCGAGGTGGTACAGTGTGAATTGAGTTGCAGTGCCTCATGGAAAGGTGCTGGCAGGAGCCTGGTGCAATGCATGCAGAGAGCGAATGTGATCCCTAATAGAGAGTGGCATGTCGGGAGGAACGAGGCAAGGAGTGTGACTGAAAATGAGTGCACCTCGTCGAAATGAAAACTAAGCTGAATACATAAAAAGGAAGGAAGAATGACTAAATAAAATTGGGAATGTGACAGGCTGCGATTTCTATCTTGATCCCATGAAAGGCTGATGGCGACCTACTGAGTTCACAAGAAGCCTCTTTTTTTCCCCTTTGGTGAAGGCAAACACCGCAGCTCTCCATCATAATAATAACCCCATCATATCCGGGCCTCTATTTTCTTGTGTGTGCTTGACAGGGTGAAACAGGTGTGCAGGAAGTGTGTTACACTGAGGTGTCCATTTGCCTTTGTGATTCGGTGGAGCACTGAGCTAGTGTTATCAGTGGCCAATGATAATGAACAAATGCACCAGGGCTGATGTACTGCGCCATGGCAATGTGCTCTGAGCTCCTTTGTAATTCAAAGATCATATTTCAAAAGGAAAAAAAAAGTGTATGTGTGTAAGATGGAGAGAGAGAAAGAGAGAGAGAGTATGGTCATATGATGTGATCTCTGGGTAGTATGTCAGAAGACAGTGAAGAAAAAAAAAAAAAAAAAAAAGCAAGGGCAGAGCTGAGTTATTAGTTCTCCAGGACGGACTCACCTGCAGAAATCTGCTCAGACAGTGGGAGGAATGTAGTTCGCTCCTTATCATTGACAGGCCTTACAAATAGCACTACATCTCAGGTTTCAGCTCTCTTCCCCCTGGCCATGCGTCTGTGTTCTAACACTGAGCAGTTTGCTTAATATGATGAAATTCTTTAATTCATAACCAATTCTAAAGGTAAGCTCACCTTAAAAATAAACTTATCATCGCCTATCATGTCTACTGGTTTTCAGCACTTTGTTTGACACATTAAAGGGTAATTATACCTTTCTTATTTCTGCATAATTCAATTGTTATAATGAAAACAAAGTCATTCAGGGTGGTTTGATGTGAAATGCTCCATTCTAGAGAAACTTACTACTAATCATTTTTCTCAGTGGTGGTGATAGGAACCAGACATTCAAAGCAGTTTATGCCCCTTTTTTTAACATGAAATATTTATGAATACATTGCTTAATGTCTGAAACACTGTGTTAAAAGATAAGGGCATACAAATAAATAAATAAATAAACAAATAAATGTATTATTTATTTGTGTGTATGTATAGAATCTGGGTACAATCAAAAAGAATGACTTTTTGCATTACAGACATTGTGACTCTCGGTTCCTATTACCAGCATTGTAACAGTATGATTCCCTATGATGGATTTCACCTCTTTTTTGGGCAGTCAGCTCCTTATTAACATGCAGCGGGGATGAGTTTGAAGGATTACATACCATCTACATGAATAACGAAACCAATATATTTACAAAAGTTGCAAAACTGATTACGATGATAACATATCGTCATGTTGGCCACACGCCACCAGACATTGTCTCCTAGAATTATAATCCGTTGTCGGCCGTTGCGGGAGAGGACCGGGAGGACAGGGGAATGTACTTGCTGAAACTGATCAGGTTTGCACCTTTGACCCGTATGGCTGAGGTAGAAAGAGCACAGTGTGTTTTGTCAATCTAACAAGTGTGGACAAGGTGACCTGGAACTTACACAGCAGAGCCAGGACACACACACACCCACACTTCTCCTTCTATTGTCAGCACAAGCCTGCATGACCACAAGTCCATTGAGGAGCTCTGTTACTCATTTCGTTATCCACACCAAAAACAGGCTTTGGTTGTTTTACTTCACATTCCAGTACGACACACATACACACACACACACAAACTCTCAGTCTCACATTCAAGAACACACGGCATGGAAAATCAATTTACATTCATAACCTGTTTAAGTACCAATACTGATACAACTATGCTTTAAAACGATCTATTTCTAATTGAAGCTTTTTCCTTGAGCATCTAAAATGATCTCAAACACGACAAAACTTTACTACCGTACAGGTGAAACTACACAGCCAACAACACGACACAACACTGTAAAGTATATCAGTAGCTTATAGAAAACACGTAGGTCCACTGCTATTTTGTATAGTAAACAAAACAGCTATATTTTCATTAGACACTGTGAAACCTGCTTCTTTTGTTTTTCCTCTCCAGTTTGGTGTCCAGGCTGAATTTGTTTCAAGGCTGGATCTGCTACTTTCTTTTTCATGTTTAGGCTGCTGATATTGTCCTGATTTTAATACCTGCTATCAGATTGGTGCTGTCTGGTAGATATTTGTGTTGGATTGCATGTTCCTCATACTTTCCAGTATTACTGCAGTGGTCCCTGTCTCCACATGTTGCTGGCAGGACTGTGCTCGGCAACCATGTGCACAACTCTGACACAAGGGTACTTGCAAAGCGTGACTAAATGTCAAGAGCTGTTCTCCACACAACATCAGGATATAGCAACCTAGAGCAAGATGTATGATATTTATAAATATTATGGTAAGTTATGCCACAATGACATAATATATAATTATAATATTTTTATTAACAATAATAGATATTATTATTACTACTACTACTACTATTGTTATTATTATTATTATTAGAAGTAGTAGTAGTTTTTCCTCTTATTCATCAGATGTCAGAAAAAAAAATGTCGTGAGGAATTTGTTAGAGCAGCAGCTAACACTGTAATGAAAAGTAAATATATACAATTTAGAACAATTGCAATTATGTAACAATAAAATAAACAATAAAAAATGCTGTCCAGATTTGTATGTACCGTATAAAGTGTGTTTATAGATTGTACTGTGAAGGCGGTGATTAAATCCATAATTGTTTGCAAAATACAGTAAGATACAGCACTTCCCTGCACTTTCCCATCTAGTGTCATCCTCTGTCGAACCTAATGAAAGTTATTTAAGACCACACAGGAGGCTTTTCCTGCTGAATCCATTTCAAACAGACGGCGCTCTGCGTGAACCTAGCGCGCAGACCTGCTCCGAGCAAGAGCCTGTTGCACCTGCACAATTCCCAAATCCAGCACGACGCTGAGAAAATGAAGCATGGTGCTCAGTAAGAAGAAAAAGTTTGGCAACGCAAACAATTTACCTTCCAGTGCTGAGGTGGGATGAAATCCTTGTGTGTCCCCCATTGTACACTCACTCTCTGATTCAGCTGACAAGTGAACTGGTTATCTAATATGTTCCCATGTACGGACGTGTCCTCCTATTCAGACACAACACTGAGGAGTTGTTCTCCCACCCCTGAAGTCGAGAAATTAGCACGAGCTGCTTCCTGCCTCACCTGGACTCATCTAACCTGTTCTGCGATTGATCGACACCACTTCCTCCTCCCCACTACGCTCTATGTGCACCTGCTGAAACCAGACACAGAAGTTGGAAAATAATGAAGCATAAGCTGAGAGCCATAAAAGAGACCTGGTCAATGTCACCTTGAAGATTTTTCTTCTGTTTTGCAGTCCGTGACACAATTACAGCTTTTTTAATACTGATGTTTTTTTTACATAAACTGCCATTATCCCACATTATGTTTCCCACCCCAGGGAAAGGCAAATCTTTCAAACATTATCTTTGCCTTGTAAGCGCACAGGACAATGAAGACAACAGAGTTTATGCAGCTTATACTGAGAATGTCCCAGTGGTATGACCAATTGAAGTAATTATCTCTCAAATATAATAGCATAAAAGTATTGCTGAAATGGCAAGTTATTTTCATTAGGCAAATGAATGCAACATGGCTGTACAAATTGCATGCATGCACACAGGGCATGAAAGATTCAAAACCAAGCTGTGAAGGGCTGCCAAGTGGTGCAACTGTCTAAGCATTGGCCCTGTCATTGCACGTTTGATCCCCAGTGATGCCACAGCCATCCATACTTGAGAGTCCATGGAAGCTCATTTGCCTGTGCTGTCTCTCCCTTCATCACCCAGGACAGTCATCTGAATCAGAATCAGAAAACTTTAGTGGTCCTGGAGGATACTGCTTATGTAATGACTGCAAAGACACAGAGACAAAACAATATAATGTAAAATCTAAGTAAAATCTAAATAAAAAATCTGTAGAAAAGAAAAAAAAGCTCAATATGAATACCCTATGCTATGTACAGAAATGCTTGGTATAAATACTATGGATAAACAACACAGTTGAGTGAAAAACTATCGACACAAACTGTAGTTTTGAGTGAGTTATTGCTCTTATTAGAGAATCAGTAGTAATATTAAGTAGTGAAAAAGTAATATTGACCTTAGGATTAGTATTGCACTTGAAGACTAGTGCACATAAGATATTGCAAGTAAGCACCCATTTAGAAAACGTCACATGACATTGCACATAATGGTAATGTTTTAACACCCGATAAGAACATTGTGCAATATTGCACATGGTAGACTGTTGCACATCAAAGCAAAAATAATGCACACAGTCCTTCACACGTTATTTAACCCGGTAAGAAAATATGCAACAAGAAGCAACAGGCTGGTGCACAGATTATAGTGTGTGAGTGTGAGACAGAGGGAGGAGTTTAGTGTCTGATGGGTGGGTGCGTGACAAAGGGAGGAGTTGTAGAGTCTGATGGCAGTGGGAAGGATTGGTGGTTAGTACTCTCCTCCAAGCGTTTTGAGCTCTCCAGTGACGTTGCGCAATAGGTGCAATAGGATTTCACATGACTCTGAAGAAGCATGTGCTCACCTTCATCCTCCTGGGGGGGGAGGAGTACTAGCTAGTGGCTGGAACTAGGACTGTCTAACTAGAAAAAAAGTCCAAAAAGAGTCATCATTAAAAAAAAAAGAAAACAAGCAGAGGAATCCTTAAATATATTTCTCGTAAAAGTCTGTGCTAGAATAAGAATACCAACTTAGTAAGCAGAAACTGATCAAGTCATGCTATGCTACTACCGCAGCTTATCTATATGCCATTATTTACCTGAACAGCTCAAGCACACTATTTAAGCATCCCACTGCTGACTTTTAAATAAATCTTTCATAGTGGGGTGCTCCAGTGAATTATGTTAAAAACAACCCTCTGGAAATTCTTGGCAGGGCAAAATACGTAATCACAAATGTGAATCGCAAAGATGGCTGTGTAGTCCAGTCCATGTGTGTAGCTGATTAGGGTGCAGCTGAAATAAGAACCAAATTCAACTTGAATTCCCACGTCTAGACCATATATTCGAGAGCAACATGGAAATCTTTTGATGTGCTGAATGCAAATGTGCCTGCCATGCAAATAAACGGCCAAGCATGGACGGTTTAACAAGAGGGCCCAGAGAGCCGCTTCACCTCCTCAGTTTTCCATTAATGAGCCAGCAATGGCAGCCGCTTCTCTCCCATCCTCTCGCCTCCACTTCACCAGTAGACTGTAGCTCATTCTTAGGCTGGAAACTCAGTATGTGTATCTTATGGAAAGCAGTGCTGGCATATTATTAACAGGCTCTGAATTGACAAACCACTGTTCTCTCAACTTATATAATGTTAATATCACATATGCTGTAGATTATATGCTGTTTTAATCAATGCAATAGGGGAAACAATCATGCAGGTGCATTTGTTTTGTTATTTAATAGAAATATAATGTAGTATAAATTCACTATATATATGTATATATATATATATCCTCTTCAAATCTCGTTGTGTTCTATATATTTAGAAATCACTGTGAAGGGGAGGGAAATGTATACAATTCTCAGGGACAATGTACTTAACATTTGAATGGAAATTTGAATGACAAAAAGTAAAAATATATATATATATTATTGTGTAGTTTATTCACTATGTACAATACGCACCTATAAGTGAACCAAAAATATTTGGTTTAGCTATGGTAACCTACAGAAGATCGTCTGAGATCAGTGACTCGCAGTTGCTTATTGTCTATATTGCATATAAACTGCTGATGATAAAATGACAGACAAAATTTTAGTATGGTGACAGCTCAATAACAGGTGGTTGCAGTATGTGTGTGTGTGTGTGTGTGTGTGTGTTTTTGTGTGAGCGCCTCAAGCTATTGTCGCAGGACCATTGTTCAGAGCCCCTGATGGGAATCTTGAGGCAGACTGAATAGGGGATGCTGTAGTGGTCTCCTGTTACTGCCACTGCTTTCTACAAGTGACAGGGTCTTGGCACTCTCCCACTGGCTGCTTCTTAATGTTCAGATGAACCTGATAATAATGTCATCTGCCCAGACCCCCATCCGCTTTCATTGTATAACACATACTCATTGAAAAGAAATCAATAGAAGCTAAGAGGCTGAGAGTGTTGCCACTGCCAGCATGTGTAAGACACTGAAAAGAACACAACAAGAGCCTAGTAATTATAATTAAGAGCTTTCTGCATTAAAAAGGAGGTGAGTGATGGGGAAGAACCTCTTCTCCTTCATCTCATTTCACACTGAGACCATTGTAAGTCAACAAGAAAACTTGCTTGTCTGTATATTTTAAGGACAGCTCTTGGTCTCTGCTTTTCCACATTTTCTCCCATCTGACATTATCCTTTCCTGTGGCTGTAATCTCTCCAAACTGGTGGAGAAAGCTAAATGGAATGAGCATGTAAGGAAAGTGCGGCACAGTGAGAGGTCCCCTACTCGGCCACAGCCTGAATTAATTAGCCAGGTACTGCATGTTAGACTATATTTATGTATACTGCATACAATATACATAAAGCCTCGGTAGGGGGCACTAATGACCCTGGAGTACTTATGAAAAAGTTGGGAGGGACAGACCCTAATTTTAATCCTTGGAATAAGAAACTGGGCAGTGGAGAGGGATTATTAATTTAAAAATATTAACATATGAATTGTCAAGATAAAAAGCAAACATACCTTCAGTCTGTATATTCTGGGATACACCATTTCTATTTATTTCAGTATAAAAGCAATATTTGATGAGGTGGCTTATAGTTAGCTATAGTCCCCAATCAAGGACTTTTATTGATGTAGCGTGGTGTGGACAGGGAATCACATATGTGCACAGTAGCTTGTTTCCTTCTCTCAATTTTGTGCATACTGTTACTGCTCACAGTATAATGAAACCAGAAACGAGGTGGCCAGTGTTAGACCCGAGGCACAAAATGTTCTGAGACCATTTATAACTAGTCCCGACTGGTGGGAGTGTATTTTGTATATGCTTTTGGCCCATATTTAACAAAGGTGTGGCTTGCACACAGCTGATATTCTGGTACTGCAGATATTACAGGTTTTCACTTCCTTAAATGTTTGTGGGTAATGTTTATGGCACCTTAACAAACACCTTAGAGTTCGACTAGATCTAATGCAGACCTGGGCATTTTACGGCTCGCGGGCCACATGCGGCCCATTGGGTATCCCTGTTCGGCCCACGGTATGTCAGTCATAAACACACTCAGATACTTCGATATTGATTAGCGCTGGTATCGATATTTAAATGCCAGTTTTGCATCTGCCGGTTCACAGAAATCGCCGGCAGACTACGACAATTTTCAACAGGCATTGCAGCGGGCAGCCCCTGGAGGCAGCTACCTGGAGGACCCAATGTTTACATGACAGATGGGTTCAGGATTTAAAGGTGTGCCGCTTTTTTTTCCTCAGTAGAGACCAGGGGGCGCTTTGGGAGAACTCTGGGGCTTTGGAGGCCAGAGTCTTTTCCCCCTGGCTCTTTACTGAGGAAAAAAAGCGGCACACACCTTTAAAAATGGCTGTCACAGAGCATTTTGCCCCATAGCTTAGCTGGGGAACAACCTAGCGCTGCACAATTTTACAGGGACCCTGACGAGGCCCGTCACGAAGCTCTCCTCCACAGAGAACCGGTGCGATAGCCCCTGAGCTTGTGTTTTTTTTCTCCCCCTGTAGTATCGAAAATAGTATCGAGTACCATCCTTAGTATTGGTATCGAGTTTGAAATTTTTGTGTTGTGACAAGCCTGATAGCAACTTATCAAAATATGTAATTTACTGCTTTTGACAATGGGAGAAAATTAATATTGAGCAGAATTAAGTTCAAGTTATCGTTGGTTCGGCCCTCCAACACAGTTCAGATTTTTCATGTGGCCCCCTGTAGAAATTAATTGCCCAGCCCTGGTCTAATGGATAGCAGATCCAACAAAAAATATGCAAAGATCGACACTAATCCTGATTCTCTGGACTGAATCCCATAGTTACCATAAGCTACTGTTTAACATTTGTATCCAAGTCATTTAGCCTTAACCAGGAGCATGGGGGGCTCCTGGACCTATTCCAGCAGTCACAGGGTGAAACTCTGGACAGGTTGCCAGTCCATTACAGTGCAGTATTATGAGGTAGATGTTAATGGCCACGGTTATTATTCCATTACAGTTTATCTAGTTAGATCTCTTTGCTCTTTCATTTCATGTTCATTTTTCCCCAAATGAAGTGGTAAAGCATTGATTAACCAAAACTGCCAAATTTAAAAAGTCCAATTAGAATCTGAGATCAACTTACTGACCTGTCCTAGCCACTAGTGGCAGACTTTTTTTACATTTCTGCATTCAGCTGGTGTGAAGAGTGTAGTGTTGGAAAATCTAATTGCATTTGAATTAGAAGACTACAATATTGGGGTCAGACAGTAGCCCTGCAGGGGAAAGCTGTTCAAAATGGTTCAGAAAATTTGTTGAAGACACTTTGTGTGCTCTAGACACCATAAAGTTTAATTTATGACAAGGAGATCATAGAATTTAAGCACTGAATGCCTACCTCTAATATACAAGCAACATTTACAAGTTACACAACACGCTAAATATGTAAAATCTGTGGGCTGTTATGTTTTGCCATGCAAATTGATACTTTACCAAACAACAAGCAACACATGTCAAGTTTGTGCTTTGGAAACACTCATGTAATAACAAACAGCATAGAATGAAAAAAATGGGCAAACTGTGTTCACACAAAGACAGACAATGAGTTTACTACTCGATTTTAGACAAGTGGAAAACTGGAGGAAAATGCTACTCCAAAAACCTTCTGTACTCTTGTTAAATTATTGTATATGGCTGACTACATATTAACTGATTACACACAATGTTACAAGTTTAAAAAGAAATAACACAAGGTGGGGTTCAAGAATGCTCATGTGTTCAGTGTTCACCTTGTCAGCTGTAAGGTCAAAGTCAGGCTAAAGTCATTTTGCTATCTACCTGATCTAAAACAGGAAAAAAAACTGCAGGCTAGGATGTTTTTTGCACTTTAGTAAAGCTACACCAGATCTGTGCATGAGATTAGCACATACAGGGTTAACCCTAACCCTAACCTACTCACAGTTAGGGAAAGTGTACATGAACAGTATATTTTCTCGTCAAAACAGAATACATGACAAGAAAACAAACACTTGAAATATTATCATCATTGTTGTTGCAATAAGAAAAAAATGACATTATAGCAATGGTGGCCAAGTGGTTAGGGAGTTACCCCTGCGATCAGAGAGTCACGGGTTCAAATCCCGGGACTGCTACTGGCACCACTGAGGTACCCTTAAGCAAAGTACCGTCCCAAAACACCGCTCACCGGGCGCTGTGTTCCCGGCTGCCTGCTGCTTCACTTTGTGAATGGGTTAAATGCAGAGAAAGAATTTTGTGCTGTTTACACTGTGTGCTGTGGGGTGTTCACATACTTCATGATTTTTAACACGTAAAAGCATTAAACATTTCTTTAGTAAGTGTAAATTTCTGCTGCCAGAACAAAAACTTGCATCTCTACTTTTTGTTTTACATAACTAACCATCTAACCTAACCCCAACTAATTACAAACATTATGTGAAAATTTATGTGGGAACAGACCAGTTGAAATGGGCCAACTGAAAACCAATTGGAAAAATATCTCTGTTTGTAATGAATTCCAGTACAGGTTAGAAAATGTTTAGTAGACAATGACAAAATGTTTGGCAGATACAACTCTGCTAAGCTGCCTATTCGAAAACACTCATATCTGTCATGGCTATGCCTTGCAAGCCACGCCTCCTTGAAACACACTACACCACCATGACAATCTCAAGTAGGATGGCTGAAAATGTTGCCTAATTCTAGCTAGAGACTCCTAGAATATTAGAACAATTGGCTACTGGCTGTAGTATATGTAAGGGTACCCTGTGAAATGGAATTCAGCTTTTGTCTGATCTGAAGGCTCACTTCAGTTCAAGTGACTGTCATGTGGGTTGTGGAGTTGTGGAAAATTGGACGTATATGCAGGAGCTTGGGGATCGGGGTTTTACTGAGGGAACAACAGAGATGGAGCTCTGGCTCATGCAACAAAGGGAAACAAGACGAAACAGACGAGCAACAGCATTTTCAGAAACACACACAGACTAAGGCCCTTACATTGCCATATATAGGATTCTGATGGGATAAGGCCCTCACATGGATTTATGCAGGGTTCAGGCGGGATGAGGCCATCACCTTAACATACACAATTCAGATGGGCTAAAGCCCTCACATTTACATACAGGATTTAGGCAGGCTAAAGCCCTCATATTAACATACAGGATTCAGAAAGGCTAAGCCCTCACAGAAAACACTTACAGGAATCTTAATATATACAGGGTTCAGACAGTCTAAGGCCCTCACACAAAACACTTACAGGGATGAGCACGTCAGACAAGGTCACATACAAGGTCCACCGCAGAGCTTGTCTCTGAAAAAAGGAGCGAGACATACACACTCATCTGACACATGGGGCCTACACAAACCAGCCACTGATGGGCAGGCCATCGCATCTCACTAGAGAGGCCTGCCACACACTTAATGATGAGGCCTAGCAGTCAAGTGCAGCACCAAGCAAGCAGTGAGGTCGGGCCAGGCACTTACGATTAGGGAGGCCTGCACACCGTGTACATACACAGTCCAAGGCAAGTATACCAAGTAGACAAAGGAGAACACGCTCAAGCAGTCGGGGAAGGCCACGTGGTTCTCAGCCAAACACACTAGGTCCAGGGAGTTTAGCAGACTACCACAGCATAGGGGGCCTAGACACCTGGAGGAGCAGGAGGCAGGCATAACAGAAATCAGAACTAGAAAGGAAGCATAAACCGTCGAACGCAACCACAACACAAAAGGAGAGAGTGAGAGATCTTCAGAATAGTCGTGAGTGTACGGACAGAATTCCCTTAGAAGAGGTAGCTTAAATAAAGAGGATCAAACTGGACCAAAATGAGGAGTCAGGAACGGTGGAACTCAGGAATGTCGAAATAAAAGACCAAAACCAGGACAAAACAGGGCAGGGTGTTACAGTGGCTTGAGTGTTCCCCATTGAAGACAATGCTCAGACTGAAGAGCGTGGCTTTATAATGATGTGTATGATTCAAATAGATTAAATGTGTATTATTCAAATTGCAAAGTAATCACAGAGCTGAATTAATTCATGATTTTTTTTTTTTTTAAATCAAGTAATGAAACTGTAGGGTTTTTTTTTCAGTGTTAGTTTGTAATAGTAAGCACTTATGAAATTGTTTATTTTGGGGGGTCCCCCCCCCCCCCACAGCATTACTGTTTCAGTACAGAGCCTGAGATGGTATTCACACTAATGATGTACATGTATTGACACTGCAGCTAGATCAGGCAAAAGGGAGTGGGTGGGAGTGCATAGCCCCTGTGATTACTTATTACTCTGATGATCATCTTTGATATGATGGCAGTCCAAATCAATGTTTCAAGACATTTGCTAACACTCCAACCATCATACATAACTACTGGCATTCCACTTTTTAGATGTATTGATGAAATGTAAAATGCAGAAAATAAGAATGTGCAGTCTTCATGAATGCACATTTACTCTTAGAGGAAAATGTGATTCAGAAAAAATGGCCTGTCCTCAGAGGGCTTCAGCAAACGCATTTGTCCTGCTTCTTAAAAAACAAAACAAAAACAAAATTAAAAAACTTTTAAATAATAATCTCCCAGGTGAAGAGATCACAGGCCCAGTTTATGTGTCAAGCACTTGACAGTGTAGTGGTCCTCTACCTCTCAGACCCCAAGGGTGACGCCAACAATGTGTACAGTGTACTAGGACAAGCTCTCAGGGTGTGAATGTCATATGCTGAGATTGCTGAACGTGTTGTAGTGCAGTCACACCAAGCAAACTCTCAGCTGTGCTTTTGGGGATTAGAAGGTGCCGTGGTCAAGGCATCAATAATGAAAAACCTGGGCAAGCAGGTGAGTGTACTACAACAAATGTTGCGTATCTCTCTCTCTCTGTTTTTCTCACACACACTCTCATTCACTCTCTCTCTATTATGATATGCTCTAAAGTGCTCTCAGATATATGGAGTGCCGATTGTAAAAACAGCTTAACAAATTATTTCCAACGACCCCTCGTTTGCCATAATAGCCCCCGGAGATCCGGAGTTATTAGCCGAAATCTGTTCACCTCGCCCAGGTGTCCCATTACTTTTGTCCGAGGTGAACGGTTTTCAGCTAATAACTCCGGATCTGGAGAGCAACATTTAGCTTTTTAACCCATTTAGCTCAAAATGTGTGAAAATTGTGTGAAAATTATGAAAAAAATGACATCTCTAAATTTGTTAAGCTGTTTTTACAAACGGCACCATTTAGAGTCACAGTTTGTAAAAGTGGTACATTAACAAACGACGACTCTAAATGTGGGATTTTAAAGCGCAACATTTAGTTTTTTAACACATTTAGCTCTAAATGTGTGAAAATTTTGTGCAAATTGCACTAAATGATGAAAAAATGACAAATCTGTTAAGCTGTTTTACAAACGGCACCCCATACAGATAAGGAGACAGAGGAGTCTGTCTGGATTTTTGCTCACCCAGACAACAGCAATGATACAGAAGTTCAAGACATAAGTCTCTTAAAATATTTAGTGATATTTTCAGTTTAGCTTGTTTACTGAATAAAGAGCCAAGTTCTTATTCCATTGCAAATTTTGTTTTTCGGGTTTGTTTCCATCACCTTGCTGGAATTTTCCATTACACCTTACATAACACAGCAGTCAGATCACAAAGTTATATACTTTAAGGTGGAATGTAAAATTAGGTCTTATGTAAAATTGAGCCAAATAAGCCAACATCAGATTCTGTAGCAAACATAGAATCTTTGGTAGGCGAATTTATCTCTGTCTACAACATCTAAACAAGTCAGATTATTAAATATAGAATTTAATAACAGCACAATACTAACAACCATGCTAACAATTTGTGTAGGTTTTGCATATTAAAAACAAAGTGAGCAACATGTTAAAACTATGGTAACACATTAATCATCAATAAGAGTTAAACTAAGCAATTAAAATGAACATGAAAAAACAGTGCATTAACTACAAAATGACAGAACAATATGAATCAACAAAAAACAAGCAAACAAGGTTAAAACAAGTAAAATTGTTATAGCTTCTATAGAGCTGCGGTCCCCACATTGTTTGAGCCACAGACCAGTTTCATGTAAAACAATATTTTCACGGACCTGCATAGATACAACTAAAAACAAAGTGTGTTTGTTTTTTATTAATTTTTACTAGCTTGTGGGATAAATTTGTGATGTATCGTATCACGTAACTGAGATGAGCATTTTTTTTTTTCCGAAATATAAGATCTTTCAGACTTTGACAATCAATAAAGTATTTTTTATTCTGTCTTTCTGTGCAGCCAGGTACCAAATGGTTGGGGACCTCTGCTCTAGAGTATAGCAGCGTTCCTTCTGAGTCACTTGACCGACTACTTATACATATCAGTGGTCCTTTTTTGACAGTCTTAAGTCTGTTCTTTTCTCCTTCCTGAAATGAACAGCATAGCAAAAAAGACTGTCAGGGAAAAAAGCAACATAAGTGTTAATTATGTGAAAAGGCGGTTGAAACACAATGGACAGAAGACTATTCTTCTCACACAGCCAACCCTACCAAGCCCAAACATTGCCAAAACATCATGGTGAAAAGAGTAGTGTTTTTTTTCTTTTCTGAAGCTGTTCCAGCATTTCTGAGAATGCTGGAAAAGGCTGCGGAGTGGCATCCATTCAGGGTAGTACAGGTTCACTTTGTAGTTCAGATGTGACTGTAAGCAGTAACTTAAATAGCCTGTCCTGCCACCTCAGTCCCTTTTCCTTCCATCCTAAGCTCACAACCTGCTTTCACGCTCCAATAGGCTGCTTGCCAATGTCTGCAGCACAGAAACCAATATCAAAACCCCCTGAATTAATCACTTCCCTGAGCCTTGGCTTTATAATGAGTCTCAGTGGGAATTGAAAAAAATGGTATCCGGTTCTTTGAATGCTTTTCAACACTATCATCCTTTATGGTGGCATGCCAACAATATCATGTTACGCTTCGATTTGAGCACTACAGGCCTGTTTTCTGTGTAAGCCTTCTCTTGAAATAAACTGTACAGTCATTGGTGATTAAGGTTAGATTATGTGCTTTATCCTCATTTTAGTCTAGGTACGTAGGCATAAAGGTGTCAAATCCAGACATGGAGGACCACAGAACTGCACAGAACTACACAGTCAATTCAGAACAGGATGATCTTGATTGGGCAAAGAAATCACCTTCAGGACTTAGGCTGGTTAGATTCCAAGAAACTTCCTAATTTGTATTCTATTAAAAAAAAATACATATACATTTTTCCATTTTTATTTTTTTTAATGAAAAATCTTACTGTTTCCTTTAGATTTAACAACCTAATTTTATTACTAATGTTTAAATCTCTTTACGCTATAGAACATTTACATATCTCTAAATGTCTGATAAACTATGTTCCAGTGCTCTCTCTTGCACTCTCTCTCTCATAGATAGATAGAAAACAAGCCTAATCCAGAACTTTTAAGCTAATATGTAAACTTGATCTTTTCTTTCCTAGCATAGTATGTTTGTTTCATTCTTATACTAATGTGGGGGAATGTCTGGAGCGTTACCTTGCCAGAAATGCCCTCAATAATTATTTTAATTCGACCTAATGTCAAAAATATCCTGGACTTTATGAGCGACAGAATAGGCTTGACGGTTTTGCACAATTCTCTGATCCTCACTTAACCTAAATATTACCAGTGAAACAAAACAGTTTGGCCAGCTGGCATTAAACAAACAAAAAAAAAGACTGAAACACTGTAACATTGCTTTGTCTGTCATCTACCAACAGTGCTGTACTACAAATTCAGCTCCACAAAAAAAGCACAGAGAAGTACGTTTGTATTGTTCTTGCACAATAGAATAAATGGTAAGTTCCACCAATTTTGTTGTATTTGAACTTCAGATATACAAGCCACAGGAGGATAATTCAATTTAAACTCAACTGGACTATGAAGTGCAGATGCTTTAATCATATAAAGGAGTTTTATGGTCACAAAGTGTGTGTTCTTGTTTTCAGGACAGTTCATGGGAAGTTTTATGGCAAAAGAAAGGTTTTAAATGCATTTTTACAAAGCAACAGCGCCTACAGTTCAAAAGATTTATGAGTGTGTTCATTGGAGTTGGTTGGAAGTGTTGAGACCAAGTTTTTGATGATGGAAATATTGGTTTGGTTTCATGATTGCTAAAATGGCCTATTGTTTTTAGTGACCTAGCAGCAAAAGGTTAAAACACTTTATTACCAAAAGCTGCTGAATTCAGTGTTTTGTCACTTTCCATTAAATTTTTCTATTTAAAACAGTCACGCAAAAAAAGCATGTTAGCTAATGACTGCATGGAATGTGGGTCTCAGCTGTAATGGACTGTGTTGTACATGTTTCACTGTTTAACAAAAAAATTGAATAATATTGAAAATGAGAAGTCAAAATGTGTTCTTCTGTGATCAGTTTTGAATTGATAAAGTTAGATTTTGAAATTCTGTATGCATTGTTAAATTTTAGAAGTTTCTGGTGTTTTATCTCCAGATTGGATAAAACAGCTTTTTATTTGATATACATAGCTAGACATACCAGCCAAGTTGAATTTCTTTAGGTCATTTTAATCTTATCATAAGTCTACTGAAGGAGGCCTGGCTGATTGCAGGCTGATGTAAACCCATATCCATACTGTACAGTTTACACTGAACTGCTGTCTCCTGCAGAGCTAGAATGTAAAATACTGATGTTACCCCTATAAATACATACATTATATTTACCCTGCTTATAAAACACGAGTGCAAGAATTACAGTATAGTGTGTGTGAGTGTGTGTGTATGTGTGTACATTATATAT
>JBBJLS010000039.1:18244596-18260576 GCA_037577275.1 Bryconaethiops microstoma
AATGTACACACATACACACACACACACACACACACACAATACTGTAATTCTTGCACTCGTGTTTTATAAGCAGGGTAAATACAGTAATAAGTTAATTTCATTTACAGTAATAAAAATACAGGGCTTTAAGAAGAACAAGTCGAAAAACATGAGAACACTTGAGATAGCTCCACCTGAGATGCATCACAGGGCAGCAGCCAATCAGCAGCAAGGAGAAATGTGTTCTCTGGACACTACTAAAACATTTATAGTTATATTTTATATGGAAATGTAGCCGAATTTACGTTAAGATTTGTTACAAAATTAGTAAATGATATTTTTCTGAATAATTTAGCAGTAAAATGCATGAAAAATCGTATTTTTCCACAAAAAAAGCGGTGATGTCTGGGCCTCATCCGCCAAGCGCCCTTGTCCTCGTGCTGGTTTATGTTTTGGCACTGAGCAGTGGAGGCTCATTCCATTCAGGTGTCTGATTGCCTTGCTAACCGCGAGGACAAGAGGCCGTGGCGGACAAGGCCCAGACGTCACAAAGCAAAAAAACAAAAACGCTGCAGAGGATATCTGCGGTTTCTGCACATATGTGGGGGTTTCCGCGAACAATTACTAGTAACAATTATTAGACTGCTGAACCGCGATTAAGCGGGGGTTACTGTATATCAATATTTCAATTAAACCCTAAATCACATGTGGTACTGTAACACATCTTTTACACAGATTGGCTGATTATGGGCGGAAATTTATTTTAAACGCATCCTCAAAACTATCCCCTGATTACATCCTTGTTTAGACATTTAAGATATCAAAAAAAAGAGTTTTTTTAAATGTCCAAAGTTAATAGAATTAGTTTTATGAATAACATAATACCTCAATTCATTTTGAAGATTTCACCGTGGGAAGCTTAGATGGTCTCCAGCCATGACTGTCCAGACTGTCCAGCTGTCCAGACAAATCAGCATGTATCACTGTGTACAGTGCTGTGTTTATCCAAAGCAGGTGGTAGGGAAAAGATATGTGGAGCCTTGGCTAAATTATTCCATTTCAATCCTATGGACAAATAAAAAAGCCTTAACATAGTTTATCTTCTCTCCATTTTCATGCTTGTGTGTGTGTATTTGTGTATGTGTGGGGTTGTGTTTGTGTGCGTGGGTGTAATAAGCAGCAACCCACTTGAAGTCAATAAACAGTAGAGTACTTAATATTGACTACAGAAATTAACAGTAAGAGTTCTACAAGGATGTTGTAGTTGAAATGTTTTTCTTCTACAAGATGTTTCTGCCAAAGTAAGAGAGAAACTACTTATTTTGCTGAAATAAAATTGATGTTTTGATCAGCCGGGTGGATGCATAAACACAGCCCTAGTCACGACGGCCCCAGCCATCAAGGGCCCTGCAGTGACATTTCTATTCAGTACAATTTCCTTGAGCCTGGGAATGGTAAATCATGCCATCTGCATGTGTTTGATAGGCCAGATGAAAATGTCTGACTGCAAACTTGTTTATGGCTGATGTTTATGGTTGATTTCAGCCTGTGGGAAAGACTTTTCTTGTTCCGTTCAAACAACAAAAAAACTTCAACTCAATTAATTGTGATGATAAATAAGGAGAATCAGATGATCAACACTTTACTAAGGCTTTGCCTGCTTCGTTGTTCAGACAGTGAGTGATAGCCATTAACCTGTTTACAGCAATTACCAAATTCATTCTACCATCACTTGATCCAGCTATAATGTCGATTAAGCTCTGTTAAAAATGAACAGAAACCAGGGAGATATTTTCCTGACATGTGTTTTACTACACTGGAGAATGCACTACACACATTGACCATCAATACATAAAGACT
Organism: Bryconaethiops microstoma; assembly: GCA_037577275.1. NCBI lineage: Eukaryota > Metazoa > Chordata > Actinopteri > Characiformes > Alestidae > Bryconaethiops > Bryconaethiops microstoma. Next base: position 18,246,436 of record JBBJLS010000039.1, read on the forward strand.
TCAGTCTCTTTACTTTCTATGTGTCACTTAAACCCACTTTGGTCAGTGGGGTTTCTTCTCATTTTTGCTTTAGAGTAGGGGATGTGCAATAGTTCGTTAATACTGGCTGTTATCTATGGCCACTGACTTGTAAATGGCAAGCAACATAATCAATCATGGAGAAGGAGCTTGTGATTCATGGTAATGCATTTCTATTAAAAAGCCCCAAGAGAGCATCTGAGCAGCTCTCTAGTCTTAGATTCCATCCGATCAATACCTGGAGCCTACAGGCCTCTCTGCAGCACTACAAAGATGCATTAACATACCTTAAAAGAAAGGGAAATAAATAAATTCTAAGCAAAAAAGGAAAAAAATGTCATTTGTAAAGCAGTTATAACTGAGAAAGACCAATCAATATGAAACATTCCATATCATCCCACAAACAAACAATAACCTCTGAAATGAAATATCAATAGCAAGTAACACAGAAATCAAAGCAGCATGCTCTAGGCTTGTGTGTCTCTATAATGAAATGTCAGGACAACTGTTGTAACGGTGCAGGATAAAAGGAACTTCACTACTCATAGTGTTTACATATATGCAGATAAGGAAAAGACTTGACATGCTTGTCTACCCCACACAACCCTCAAAAGTAGAACTTCACGGCATTTCTATACATTTACATTTGCAAGAAATCTACATACACATGCGAGCAAAGGTTTTGGTCATTTTAAACATCGTAAGACCTGTGACGGAATTGGACTCCCGATCCAGGAGACTCGAACGATCCAGATCCGGGAATTCAGTACAACCAATCAGCCAGAGATCACCTGAGTTCTAACCCTTTCGGATATAAATACCCTATTTATACCCTTTCGGATATAAAAGAGACCAGACTGCACACATCCATTTCGAAGTATTCTAGTTTACTAGTTACTGAGCGGTTTTCATGGTTTTTGCCCTTGTTCGTGTTTTTTGACCCTTTTCTGCCTTTGGATTACTCTTTTTGCCTTGCCCCTGGTTTTTGGATTTTTTTGCTTTGGACACTGGTTTTCCCCTTTTGCCTCACGGACTGATTTTTCTTGGTAAATATATTTTCTGCAATTGGATCCAATTTTCTCGTATTCTTTACAAACATTCTGGTGATTGAAAAGAAGGTAACATAATATACAAAGATTACAACACTCACAGTTATGCACAGTTTAATGCACAGTTGTCATTTATTTGACATGTAAAATACTGGCCTGTCTAAAAGTTGTTTTCTTAAGACTTTAAGGTAATCTGATTCATTAAACCTCAATCCAAATTGACTGGAATGGGAAAGGTGTTGCACTGGTATTTGAAGTGTGCAAAACAAGTGTTCCCAATCTATGGCAACTTTCATGTCCTGCTTTCTGTTTTTTCTCAAGCTCTGCGTTGGTCCTGCCCTCCTGTTGAATGTCTACACCTGTCTGTTAAGCCAACGTGTCACAACTGTTCCCTCTTTAATTTAGTGTATTTATGCCCTTGTGAGTCTGTTCCTGATTGTCAGTCTACCCATGGCCGGAACCATTTTAGCACTTTTCAAAATCATTTGTTTTGTCCCCCCCCACTTTTTGTTGAGATGTAATGCTCTGTGCACACCATCCAAACTGGCCTCTCCTGGACAACGTAGAGCTGTATGCACATCCCCCAACATTAGCCACGCAGAGGACAGTGGCTGAGATGGAGAGCGATGCATTCCCCCCACTTTAAAAATGCTTCCGCCGCCCGTGAGTCTACCATTACCCTGTCATCACCGCTCCCACTTCCCGGTCCTGGTTTCCCATTATCAGTATTTGGTATCCCATATTTTTGTTAGTTCACAGTTAATAAAGTCTAAAGTCTGTTTTACAGTTGTGTCCCCTTCTCGTTCTTCATTACCCACTTAACCTGACCGCAACTCACTGCCCACAAGATGATTAATCCATTCAGTCATCTATAATGCAACCAAATATCCAGGATGGATGAACTCCATTACGATCAAATTGACCTCCACTGAAAACATAAGCATGACTAGTTAATCGTTACAGTTAAGCTTGTCATGCATTTTGCTAGACCAATCAACAAACTCAGTCCATTTTTTGCACATAATTATAAAAACTATTTAAGCCTATGTTTAGTTAAATGTCTATTTGTGATTTGGCCACAACCAATGAATTCCAAGAAAAAAACCCACATAATGAAAACCACTGGCTAAAATAAATCAGAGGCATTTCTGAATTAAGTGCTGTTGTCTGATCAAACAAAAATGATCTCTTGGCTGCAGTCACAAAAGTATGTTTAAAGGATGAAAGGGACACATTTCAATAAAGAAAGCAGTTGCTACCTGTTAGGCACGAAGGTGGATCTGTTATGCTTTGGGATTATGTGGTAGTCAGTGATGCAGGAAATGTTGTGGGGAGAGACAAGAAAGCATTCTGCTAAATATCAATCAAATCTCATCAGTGAAGAAACTGAAGAAAAGAGGTTGAATATTACAAGACAAAAAGTCTAAAAGATGCATCACAATCAACCTTAAATAACTTAAATACGCAAAAGATTTTAAATGGCTTTTAGCATCCCCTGACTTGAATATCGAATTTCTGATTAGATCTTAAATGAGCAGTGGAAGATGGTAGACTTGTAGTCAACAACGCCTAAACCAAGACCAAGACACTACTAAGACCAGAGTGTATCGAGACCAAGACAAGACCAAGACTAAGACTAAGACCAAGACAGACCGAGGCAAGACCAAGACAAAGTCGAGACGAGACCAAGGCTGAGACAAAAAAAAAGACTCCCTTAACTTTTGTATGCTGTTGAGGGCTGACATGATGGGTACTGACTGGTCCCAAAGTCATCTGACAAAACAGCTAACACCTCCAACAACTGTCTAAAGAATGGGAAATATGTAACAGATTTCAATGATAATTTGTAGATGAAATTGTAACATCAAATTGAAGATACACAATTATAAACTTGAAATTGCATCATGTGCACACGTCACATGAGTCAAATGCAAACTACAAATACTACATACCAATAAAAACTGCACATCAAATTGTACATTAATAAGAATGAGGACAAGTCTTTAAAAGATTCTGACATCTTGATGTCTGCAGTGGCATGTGATTACAACACACTCCCTAAGTTGTTCAGTGTCACACGCACCAGTCACAATTAGGCACCAGAAGTGACTCCTGGCCATGGTTATATAAACAGGAAGCAGGTCGCGCTCGGCACTCTGTCATTTGGGTCTCATGCCGGCTTCCAGTCTGCATCTCCTCAGCGATACTGTAAGTACTCTGGTTACTAGGAACCCCTTATCTACCTACTGTGTGCATGTGAGAACATTGATTCCTGGTGGGAATCTTGATTCCTTGCTGGAGCGTTCACAGAACAAAAAGCGTGGTTTACCAGCTCTTTCATTTGTATCCATGACTGGGCTTTTCCGCTACGCAAGACTGGGCAAACTCTTCAGTTCATTTGTATGACAGAATGACCGAGTCGCATGTGAGCCCAGTGGACTTTGCCGGTCTCGTGGACACAGTGAACTGGCCGGCAGTCGAAATTGTCAACCTTCAGCAGGAAGTAGCATGTCTGCGTAGGCAGCTCGTTGCCCTGCAGAAGGCACAACAAGACCAGGCTGCCACGCAACCATTGTCCCAAGAGGTGGTCCAACCCCCTGCACTTCCAGTTGTTGTCCCCAAGATGTCACTACTTGATAAGTGGAATGGGATGGATGGGAAGTGCGATGTCTTCCTCACTAACCTTTCACTTATTTTTGAGTTCCAGCCTACCCGTTACCCCACTGATCGGAGCCACATCACACTTCTCACCTCCCTCCTCACTGGGCAGGCAGCCGAGTAGGCTATGATGGTCCTGAGGTCCAACTGTGATGCCGCTTTCTCCTACCCAGAATTCACCCAGAAGCTCAGGGCCACCTTCCAACATCCTGAGAGCGAGGTGGAGGTCAACTTGCGGTTGTACCACCTGCGGCAGGGAGGCCATCTGTTGAGTAAGTACACAGCAAAGTTCCGGACCTTGGTTGTCCAAACCACCTGGAGCATCGCAGCTCTCCGGACGGCTTACTATGAGGGGTTGGCTCCCCGCCTCAAGGATGAACTGGCTAGGCGAGAGCTCCCAGAAACTCTTGAAGGGATGATCCAACTCAGCCTGCGTGTAGACCTGCGCATCTGCTTTTCCCCGAATACATCTCATGGCCTGCCGCCTGCGAGTTCCCGGACCAAAACAACCCCTGACTCCTCTTTTACCACCACCTGACCTCCACCTTCCTCAGAGGCCGACTCCTCCAGAGCTGGGGAACCCATGCAACTTGGGTGCACCTTCCTGACAGCGGCGGAGAGAGAGCAACACTATCGCGAGGGTCTCTGTGCCTGTTTGCACCTCCCCCGACCACCGTCAAGCTGTCTACCCTCTTTGCACGGGAAACAGTCAGACCAGGTAAATAAGGGGAGGAACTCACCTGGTCCCCCGGCTGGCACTGTTTCCCGTCTCACACTTCAGGTGCGCCTCCAACTGAGTCACCAACAAATTGTGACCACTGCCTTCGTTGATTCGGGGACAGCTGGTAAATTCATCAATCAGGCTTATGCTGCCCAGTCGGGTGTGGATCGCGAGGTGTTATCTCAGCCTGTCACCATCACTGCTGTCAACAGTCAGCCCCCATCCATCAATCCCATCACTCACCAGACCCGACCCATGTCTATCACCATTGGCCAACACACGGAAAATCTCTGCCTTCTCATCACTCGCATCACTTCACCTCCCATCATCCTGGGGCACCCCTGGCTTGTGAAGCATGATCCTCTCATCTCCTGGACACAGCACAAAGTTCTCCAATGGTGCCCAACCTGTCAGAAGTTTTGTCTCCAGGTGAAGGCTGAGACATGCTCAGGGGACTACGAGGCACCCGACGTCGACCTGGAGACCATTCCCGTCCTGTAATGTGACCTGGCAGGGTTCTTCAGTAAACAACGTGCCATCCAACTACCACCTCATCATCCTTATGACCTGGCCATCGACCTCCAGCCTGGCGCGATACCACCCCACAGCTGTCTGTTCTCTCTCTCTCTCTGCAGGGGAGCAGAAGGCCATGGAGGAGTACATCACAGAGGGGCTCCACCAAGGTACCATCAGACCATCATTGTCTCCTGCGGCTGCGGGGTTTTTCTTCACCAAAAAAAAAAGATGGGGGTCTCCTGTGTCAACTATCAGGGGCTCAGCAACATCACTATAAAGAACCGTCATCTGCTCCCCCTCACCAACACCACCCTGGGCGCCCTCTCTGGTGCCAACTTCTTCTTCTGGCTCTCCTTACAACTTGGTCTGTATCAGAGAGGGCGACGAGTGGAAGACGGCACTCCCACCGGATGCTACGAGACCCTGGTTATGCCGTTCAGATTATGCAATAGTCTGGTGGCTTTCCAACACCTCATAAACGATGTTCTTCATGACATGCTGGATAGATGGTGTTTTGCCTATCTAGATGACATCCTCATCTACTCCAAGACCTTAGAGGAGGATACCCAGCATGTCAGGGCAGCCCTCAAGAGGTTGCTGGACCACCAGTTATTAGGTTCGACTGCGGCGCCTCTTACTGCCCTCACCAAACCATCCATGGGACCATTCACTCTCAACCCTCCAGCCATCCAAGCCTTCAAACATCCCTGTCATCTCTTTACCTCTGTACCAATTCTCCTCCATCCAGATTCTACCAATCCATTCGTTGTAAAGGTGGACGCTGACAATGTGGGCATAGGAGCTGTTCTCTCTCAGTAGGTCCAGACTGCAGTTTCTTCTCCAGAAAGTTTAACCCCACACGGCAGTGATACGGAGTAGGGGACCATGAACTGTTGGCCATCAAGTGAGCTCTAGAGGAATGGCATCACTAACTCCAGGGCAGCGGTGACCTATTCATAGTCTGGACGGACCATCAGAACCTTCTCACCATCCGACAGTCCAAGCAGCTTAACCCCATTTAGGTACAGTGGGCCCTGTTCTTTGAACAGTTTGACTTCCATCTGTCCTACCGCCCGGGGTTGAAAAACACCAAAGCTGACACCTCCTTCTATCAACATCAAGCAGAGAGCCTCAGACGGATCCTGCACTCTCCGGTGGGAGTTGGAAGACAGAGTCCACTAGAGGCAAGCTTTGGAGTGCCCACCGGCAGGCACCCCATCTGGACGTCTCTTCATGCCCACAGGATTGCACCCAGACACCCTGCAGAGGGCCCACTCCTCCACCATCGCCGGTCGCACATCATGCTGGACCTTGTCACTGGCCTGCCGGACTCCAACAGGAGGAATGTCATCCTCACCATTGTTGACCGCTTCTCCAAGGCCATACACCTGGTGGCTCTTTCCGGACTCCCCACTGCCAAAACCACCGCCGAATTGGTTCTGGAGCACATAGTCTGTTTGCATGGGTTCCCCAAGGACATCGTCTCAGACAGAGGGCCAGTTCACGGCCAAATTTTGGAAGGCCTTCTGCTATCTGATCCAATTGGCTGGAGCGCTTCCTCAGATGTTTTGTGGCAGACTGTCAGTGCTCCTGGGCCCGCTATTTCATTTGGGCTGAACTCTCTCACAACCTGCTCACCTCCTCAGCCAATGGCCTTAGCCCATTTGAGGTATGCAACTGTTTCCAGCCTCCAGTGTTCCATCAAGAGCCAGAGGTTGACATACTGTCGGCCCAACAGTTGGTCCGCAGGTGCCAATGGCTCTGGTCACAAGCCCGCACTGCCATCCAGCGGGCCCATGCTTGCTACACCCAACAACATCGCCGTCGGCACCCTCCAGGATGATTGTTCCACATTGGTGACAGGGCTCTCCAACCGAAACATCCACCTTTGCACCGATTCCAAAAAAACTCTACCCCAGGTTCATTGGTCACTACAAGATCTTGCACTGGATCAACCCTGTCACCTTCCGGCTCCAGCTGCCAGCCTCTCTCAGGATCCACCCTGTTTTCCACGCATCACAATTTAAATCAGTTTTCTTTTCTCCTCTGTCTCCCCAGGATCCTGCACCTCCTCTGCCTTGGATCATTGATGGTGGTCCTGTCTACACCATCCAGTGGATCCTCGACTCACAACGCCATAGCTGTGGCACCCAGTATCTTGTAGACTGGGAGGGCGACGGTCAGGAGGAACGGTCTTGGGTCCCCACCCTTATCCAGGACTACTGTCGTCAGGTGTCTTCCTGCTGAGTCTGTCTGGTGGCAGTCCGGGTGGAGGGGGTGTTACTGTCACATGCACCAGTCACGTGACATCAATTAGGCACCAGAAGTGACTTGCATCCATGGGTATATAAACAGGAAGCAGGTAACACTTGGCACTCAGTCATTTGGGTCTCATGCCAGCTCCAGTCTGCATCTCCTCAGTGGTACTGTAAGTTCTCTGGTTCCTAGGAACCCCTTCTCTACCTACCATGAGCGTGTGAGAAGTTGATTCCTGGTGGGAATCTTGACTCCTTGTCGGAGCGTTCTCAGAACAAAAAGCATGGTTTACCAGCTTTTTCGTTTCATTTGTATCCGGGACTGGGCTCTTCCGCTACGCAAGACTGGGCAAACTGTTCAGTAGGGCAAGAACAATAGAATACAGACATTATGAACAAAAACCAGATTGATAAACTAATACAGTTAAGCGAAATACTTAAAAATATAGAGAGAATGAGAGCATCACTGTTAATGGGCATATTTTCAGAGAGGAGGGAGAGAGAGAAAACAGTTCAGATTTTAAAATAGTGGTTGATTACACTTCAGGAAAACTAAAGATTACAACATCTTACAGCCTAGCTATGCGTGGTGGGGTCTCCTTAGAATGCCTCATCTACTAAAAACGCTCTTTGTGTTTTGACCAAAAGATAAGTGCGTCACAGTCACAGTCATTTATGCTGTCTAGGTACTTGCTTATTTGTGAATCAATGCTCGAGTCCTGGGTTGTGCTGCATTGCAACCTAAAAGCCTTGTATCGTGAAAGATGATGTTGTTTCGGGTGTGGCGTTGAGGCACTATCTGATACTTCTGTGTCTTCTTCTATCGGTGCTTCAGTTGCATCTCTGTCTACCTCTGTGACCATGCGGATCTGACTGGAAATTCCAGAGACCCGTTTCTCTAAGGATCTTTTCAGTGCCCTGACCTAGGGCATTTGCACTTCCATCTTTATAAGATGACTCCTCCAGTCCAGAACGATCGGGACCACCAAGCTAATAGTCACCTGATGATCACCACCTGTAAGGTCTGTTGCCTCAGAAAAAGGCTCAAGCAAAGCGCACATTCAGCTTCTGTCAGCTGAGCCCATTCTTTGACTGAAAACACTAAAGACCAAGATAGTGAGACCAAGACAAGACCGAGGGATCTGAGACCAAGACAATACCAAGACCAAAGACCATCGAGACTGTGACAAGACCGAGACCACGTAAAAGTGGTCTCGAGACCAAAACCGGTCTTGAGACCTCCAACTCTAGAAGATGGTCTATTAATATTTATAAACTAAGAAAAGGGGAAAAAAGTTCTAAATCAAGCAGGGAAAGATGAGGCTGAGAGTTCAGTCAAAAGTGTCTCAAACTGAAAGGGCCCAAACGTATGCAAATGACCCACTATGTTAAACTCAGTAAGTACATAATACTAGTGCATTATACATTATGCTTGTGCATTTGCAGAAATTAGTCATATTTAATTTTTTTCTTTGCATAACATTGGTGTGAACTTTTCACTTACATCAACAAGATGCATAATTTGACTGGGTGTTCAACCTTTCGTATATCGCTGTATATAGTGTAAACCCTGATCACAGTGTTTGTGAGTGATTCTGCCTACCCTACAACTGGCTATATTCATGGTAATCACGCTGCCTACGAGGTTTTTAATACATTGCAGCAACATGAAGAAAACTCTCACAAGTGTCCAAAGGTATGTCATTCAAAACAAATAGATTAGGAACACCAATAATATGGAGCACAATGGAACAAGAAGAGTGATCACAACAATAAGAAACCTATTCCTGGATGGATGATTCTCCCTGATGCAATTTAAGAAAACCGGCAACTTCAGGACCAAGGTAGACTATTTTTTCTCTCTCTGTCTCTCTATATACATATCATTCAATCAGACAAAATGAAAGTGAGAGAAATATTAATATTGGGTATTGACTTAAATAAATGCCATTATTATATGTCTATTTTATAAATTATTACATTGAGGTATAAACTATGTAAGAAAGCAGAAGATCACTACTTAATGCATAAAATGAAAATGGCAACTCAAAGAAAAATTAAAAGAGATCAGGAATATATCAACATACTAGTAATGGAAAAAAAAAAATCAGCAAAAGCCTTTGCTCAACCTTGAGATCAGTTCAGAATTGCTCAATCCACAGACATTTAGAGTCGCTATACTTTTTTCAGTGGGAAATCAGAAAAAAAACCTGTTTTCATGTTTACATGTGTCATTTCAGCCCTACACCAAACAGCTCTGGGTGGTAGTAATCTAGTGGGTAAAACTCGAAATCAATGTCCATGAAGTTGCAGGTTCGAACCCCCCACTTTCTACCACTGTGTCCTTGAGCAAGACACTTAACCCTCAGTTGCTCCAAGGAGACTGTCCCTGTAACTAATGATTGTAAGTGACTCTGGGTATAAAAGCATCAGCCAAATATTCCCTTTTCTCTGGGCATTTTACACTCTGCATTTTCCAAGCGAATACCACTTTATACCAGCCTGTTAGACCATTATACACTTGAAGCCCCTTGTTTACAAACCTTTGTCTTGTGTTCTGTCTCAAGCCTGATAGCAATCTACTCATTCATGCCTGACAAAATTAAATGTTTATCCTCCGTAGACCTTCGCAGGACACATTATTTTGGGCAACGCTGGGTGTCCTGTGACAACATCATTAGGTTTTCACTGAATGTTGAAGCAATAGCCTTTGTTGAGCAATCTTTGCTCAGATCTGTATCAGTATGATGGGTGCTTCAGAAGGAGTGGACCAATGTTTAAGCAATAGTCTTTTCTGAAATTGCATATCTCATGGAATGTTACTTTGCTGAGAATAAACACTGTCATACAATAACATTTAAAGAACCATATAGAACTTGCATTATGACTATCATACAACTTGCATTAGGGCTATCATACAAAACACGTTATGTTATTCAGTATACTGTAGTACAGCAATGTATCTACTTGGACAGAACTCATGCATTTTTTTTTTCCTGCTGAACTTTGTAAGTAGTACTTAGTAGCTATTTGAGTGTAAGGCTGGGATCATCTGTTGGTTTATCACTAATTGTTGATAATGGGTATAATTTCAATAAGAAGTGTGAATATTCTGCGCTCATATCTGTGACTTGAACCCCCAGTCCTGGCTTGAGTCCAGAGTTATAAAAACACCACGATCAACAGCTTTTTTACATTGATAATTTTACTTAAAAGTATGGATGTCATCAGGTGTTTTCACACTAAGGTCTTTTGATTGATATAAAACTCTACTGCTTTCAGTGCCGTAGAAAAAAAGCCATTATTTTATTTTTCCAAGCACTAACATCCAAAAATCTTTCCTGAATAATTTTTTTTTTCTCCTGCCTTAAAGATCCATCAGTTTTTCTTGTATTACAATAGGGAAATAATGCTGTAGAGCAGTAGCTCTTAAACTGGTCCTCAGGGCCACCATGCTCCAGCCATCATCAATAAATGGGGATGGAGACAAAATGTGGAGAGTCTGGGGACCCTGATAACTGTTTTAGGACCACTGATAATACTGTGGAATCATGTAGAAAGGTATGTATATTTAGGAACAGGCAGTATTTCACAATAGACAACCACTACAGAGGTTTGAAAGCTATATCCTTACATATCTACAAGGTAAATAAAAAGACTGTGATCGTCACAAACTGAGGTAAAATATCTAAAAAAGCAAGGTAACCTTCCTCACTACTGAGCCACTTACCCACTTCTTTATACCTAAAATTCATGCAGTTGTAAATTTTGTGGTAACATAAAACCTATTTTGCATTTCTGAACAAGGTCTTTTCATTTTGAGAGCACAGACTGAATGGGAAATCATACAGTTAACAGCTGATCATTGACTCGCCCAACAACAAAAAAAAAGAATCTGATGCACTTTTCTACTGGCAGTCTAGCCCTTGTATGAACCCCCAGCTTTCCTGCATATTTTCTTTTATATTCTAACTCGAACACTGCAGAGCTGAGAACCAATATGGCCAGCTGCAAACAGCTCATTTTACATTGGCATAATGCTGCGCCTGACATTGCATTTTAATGAGTGCTGCATCAAGGTATCAGGCTCAAAAAAAGCCTGGCCTGTCATCAGTGACCGGCTTACTTGAATTATTTGTCGTGCTGTGTTCGATAAGGGTCTGATGCAGTGGTGGCTGGTGGTTCCACCTGTAGGTCTTGGCAGTCCCTGCACTTCACTTCGAAATGTCACTTGAGTTATAATGCAAAGCTAACCTTTGTCACAAAGATTCCTCAGCCACTATCGTGACTTGTCATACAGTGCAAAATGAGAAAAGCTTCATGGCAATCTTTCCTTCTGTACCAACTAGTACACTCTTGTTATTCAGTGTTATTGGATAAATGTCCTCAAAAATAATTTACTGTCCATATCAGATTTTGCTTGCATTACTAGTATGAGATAAGTCATGGTCGAAAACATTTACGTCCAATGGCAAACATTCAGTTCAAACATGTGATGTGACAGATGTATCTAAACAAAAGCAACCGGGGCCTCGAACATGAGGTGCACAAAGCTGTAGGGTGTCACATTTGTCATTTTGCTTTTCAGACTGGGGGCTCTATGGGGTCTTAGGCAGGGTACCAGTTTAGACTGGGTTCAGTTAAGTTGACTAAGCCTAAGCCTAACATGAACCCTAACCCTACTGCTAACCATAGTCACAATCCTAATCCTAACACTGACTCAACTCTTGAATAATGATGATTTAACTAATGACTTGACTAGTGATATCAGTCAGTGGGTAACAGTGTCAGATATGAGCAATTTAGTGTAATCTATGTGTTATAAAAATCTTTAATCTGATTGACAATCAAACGGCTACGTGCAATACAGGTAGTGTTTAAAGGAACAGGCCGAAGATACATTTTAGTAATACTAGGTGTGCTGCAAATTGTTTTTCTGATTGTAAAGATGCACATATTCTGAAGTCCAACACAATTTTTTGAAACAGATAATACTTTTCAGTATTTTATGTCTATTCCACAGAAATTCTACACGCATTGGTTTTGGCTCAGACAAATACAACTTTATGGCCTGCTTCACTGCCCTCTAACAACATAAATTCAAAAAGGCCCAATCCCTAGAATTTATGATCTTTTCAGAAAAAGTCTTGTCATTTGACCATGGTTGTGTGCACAGCATGAGCCCTGCTTCTTTTGGCACAGTTAAGATTACTGCCAGTGGCTCCCATGAATTTCAATACACTGTTCAAAATTAGATTTCGTATATTTGTATTGAAATTTACACCCAACATAAGATTACCCCCAAAGTTTTCACCACACTTAGGAAAGAATTGGCTAGCTTGATGGCTTATTTAGAAGAAAATGTGATTTTTAGAGAGTTCTAAACAATAATGAGGTAATGTAATTTCTTCGTTGTTCATGTGGAGGTTCATTTAAGACAGGACAAAGAAAGACTCAAACATGTACACAATCATCCAGCCAGGGCTAACCCACACTAAAGGTTATAACTGAGGCCATTACGCAAGACGGTATTCCCCACACAGATTGCATTGCAGCAAAGACAGTGTGCACCTCATGTGACAGATGGACTTATTGTGGTAGTTGCTAACAGATGAGATCGTTCCCTACTGAGAATATGACAGAGTAAAAGGCATTATATTAGCAGACATTTGGAAGCATAATGAATGCATTTCTTACACAATGCAAGTAATAAATATTTATTAGACATATGTGTTACATCAATGATTTAATACACAGGATGTTAAAAAAGGTCACACACAGACAATATGAAAAAAAGATCCTGATCCTTAGACATTTTCATGATCATTCTTGCTAGTTACCATGTGCTAGTTTGAAAACTGAAATCAAAGCTCTCAAAAAGCCAATTATGCTCTCTTTGTAATAAAATACATGGATCATGTCCATAATATGTTCAGAAAAGTATGCTCTGTCAGGAGAAAAAACAACTGATCATGATTTTATAATAATGCTGTCTCTGCAGTATTGCTAGTTAAAGACAAGGTGACTACAAGAATACTGAACTGTTGGACCTGAGAGAACCTGACAAAAGGAGAAATGATCTTACACGTATAAAGTTCAGATTCAAAACCACTGATGGATTTTTTAAATGACATAAGAAAAAAAGATCTGCTTCCAAAACACAGTGCCAGAATAGGGCTTTTAAATATTGTTCAACTGTGAGAACCCAAAGGAAGTCATTAGTTCTCAGACTGAGGATGCAGAGGATGACGGCTCACGAAAAACATCAAACAATACTTTTCAAGTTTACGCATTAAAGCGTGTGAAGGTGCTGTGATGACACTCCCAAAGGGAGTGTTAACTATGTTTTTAAATTCATGGGAAGGTTTATATTGGGACATTACCTGGACATGATCACAGAACAAGCGAGATTCTTTCCACAAAGAGAATGAACCTACTCAACGAATGCTTCCAAGTCTGGTGGTTCAGAAGTGCACAGCTGTCTTTCTCAAACACTTCCAGCAACTTCATGTCAGCTTAGCGTTTTCTAGAGTTCAGCTTCAAATTCTCTGCACATTAATTCCGTGATCAAAACCACAGCACAAACATCTCTTTATCCAACATATTTTTATCATCCCAGCCTCTTAAACTCAACAGTTACGTTGAGTGTCAGTGCATACTCAAGAAGAGCACTCACTGTATTATTAAGACCTTCAGGATAATGGACATGCTTCACTGTTTAGGCTATCTGAGAATAAATAAAATCCATTCTCTGCCCTTGCTCCTACCCACTACAAGAGATGTCTAAGGTTCCTGGCGCAAGGGTTGAGTCATCCTATTAGTAAAAATACTACACCCTGTTCCAAATAATTATGCAAATTCTATTTAAGTGTCACAAAAATTAGATTTTTTGGTTTTCAATTAAACTCATGGATGGCATTGTGT
>JBBJLS010000039.1:18260676-18288052 GCA_037577275.1 Bryconaethiops microstoma
AACATGAGAATTATTCTGACTGTTGTTTACATCAATTATTTAGATAAATGAGAAAAATATCATTTGCATAATAATTTTGAACAGGGTGTATTCAGCACAAATACACCTCAAATCTTGGTCAGCTCGTGTTAAAACTGCACTTAACCCATTACTGCACACATTTTGATGGTATATAAAAATAATTTTGCATAATTCCTGGTTCATTTGGAGATTTAGCCTTTAGGCAACAAAACATTTTTACAACAACGTTAAGGAATCAAAGGGACAATTACGATTTCAAAGATCATTAAATAATACACAGAGAACAATATAAATTCACAAAATATTTGTAAAATGTCAACAAATCGTTATGCAAAACCATGTTAGATTTTGACACAAGCGCATGTTTGTATCATGTATTGTGTTGTGTCATGTCATGTATGGACTTTACTCTGTGTGACAATTTTCTGTGCTCCAGTCCCAGAAAAGGAAGGTCCACCTTGAAATTATGCTTAATAGTGACTCCCACATCTTAATTGACTGCTCTTTGGCACTTTTTTTGAACATTCTGATTGGTTGCAGTCATTAACAAAAAAACAATTTCTAGACACGTGCTTTAATAAAACAATGTGCAGTACAGAGTTAAGTTTGAAGGAAGGTATATTGAAATTCAGAGTGGAAAAAACATAACAGCCGTCACTTGTCAGTCTGTATGAGAGTTCAACACCTCAGTGTAACACAGATCTTTAACCTAAAAGCAAGCAAGATAAAATATAATCAATTTGTATTTAATTTAAGTATAGGGTGGAGAATCTTAGGATAACATGTTCCTTCATCTCATTGGTTATCTTTAGAGCATTTTTAACTCATTAGCTTTGAATACTCACTGGTTTTTCCAAATGAGTAGTGAAGTGCTCAGCACTACTCAAACAATTTTTCCATTTTATATGAATCCATAATTTTAGTATGTTTAGCTTGTTATATATAGATCATTTTACTCACAATAGTCCTGTTTACAATCACTTAATTAGTTTAGTAAATAAAGTTTAGGTTTGATGTCACTTCCTGGAATTTTCCATTTTACCTTAAATAGTCTACTTTAAACAGTCAGAACAAAATATTGCACCAATTATGGTTATATGGAAATTAATTCTCCATTTAAAGTGCAACAGTAGATTTTATAGGCAGGCAACTGATTTATTTCATGATAATTTCATATAGATTTAGAAATTAGCTGTGCTGCTATTTCTATCTCCACCTCTCATCTCTCTGAATGAGTGACTGAGCTCAGCTCCTTCAGTCAAACTATGTTTAACAATCAAATTTAGTGCCAAAACAATAACAATTTAGTTATTTGTCTTTAAACGCTGATTGACAATTTTTCACTTATTTAACTTTTTGCGTTTCAGTCTTTCAGAGAAAGAGGATGAGTCATGAAATCGAAGGGAGGAGTTTGGCTATGAGGAGTTTGACTATGTTAACATTGGCTGGGTATTAATTTTTTTTCCCCTAACATTATGTCCTTTGGGAATTGCCAGTTTCTCCTGGTTTCTATGATAAAGTATTTAATTTAAAATGGTGCTAAGTATGCGTTTAACTTAATAATTCTGCAGCACACTTCTAGACATTTTAAACCTCTTGGGGAAAAAAATCTCTGGAAGAATGCAGCAGAATTATGTTAGGGTCTAAAGGGTTAAATACAAACTATGTCAGAGCTTAGACACTTATTTTGTACATTGACTTGTATATTGATTTAAAAAAGGGTGCATTAAAAATACTACACATGATAATTAAGAACTGTTTAATTCTTCTGTGTTTAATTTGATAAATATTTGGTATTCAGACAAGGATGAGTGTCTTAAGGTTTTGCTATAATCTAGTATGGAGAATTGTGATCTGTATCATTGTGGTAATCAAAATACTGCTATCCTGACCACTCTAGTCCCCATTAGTACCACATTAGTGATGAATGTGATCAGCAAATCAGAAGTAATACTGCCAGCTTTTTTTTTTTTTTTAAAAGTTGAACTTGATCGCTTCAGCTGCGTTGGTAACTTGCGGAGGGCAACTGATGTAATATTACAGCATGTGTTTCATGAATATCAATGCAAGCTTTAAAGGCTCCCTACTCTGACCTTTGAGCGATCTGAAAGCAACTGAATACATTTGAAGTTGAAAGAAGCTCACATTACCTCTAAGGCTCCCGTCAAATATCAGTAAAGGCACACCTTATCCATGCATTCTAATATTGGACTTTCCTATTGAGACATTCATCTACAAGCTTCTCCTGCAACCACACAAAGCGGTTTGACTGTACTTTAATCATAAAGGCAATAAGACAAAAACGTGACCTTGGAGGAAGAACACAGGTTTGCATATCATCTTCGATATACTTTCTAATGTTGCCTTTTGCCATTCAACACGGAACCTGGAACCAGTCATGAGCTATTGTCTTTTCTGTGAAACTTCACACATCTCAGCTGGGAAAAGCTTAAGGCTCTATGATCCAAGCATGGGAACCCTGCCCTATGGAAAACGTATTTAACATTTGTGTTCAAGCAATGTCCAGAAAGGAGCGCATTAGCGTTTCATTCACTCTGCCCTATTCAGCTTTCAGTTGCAGCCCATCAGACAGGAAAGGTCACACCAGGTGTCCCGCGTCGTCTCCTTTCAAGAGCACTTGGCTCTCTTCCATGGTTCCCTTGGTGAACGCCATGCACCATTTCCACTCTGCAAATGTACAAACACCCCTGCCGATTCTTTTGGATCTCAGAGTACTGCCCATTTTTCACAGTTTTTCCCATCACTGTCAGGCAGTCTCTGTTGTCCAGAACAGAGCAAGCATCGTGTCCGTTTTCTCATCTTTGCAAATGCTGTTGTCTTGCATAAAGATTTTTGCAGAACTAATCAAATGATGGCTCATGTTTGAAAGAAAATGTAAGTAAACTTTTCAGCTTCTTCTGTGTTTAGCTTAGCTGTAAGGGTTCCTAGTTGCTTTTGTCTTCAAGTCAAGGAGTTAGGGATAACCTAAAATGTGTACACTTTAAACTGAATGAGCGAAAATGTTGGAATTGTGTGTAAAGAAGTTGATAAAATATATGCATGCATGCAGAACACTAATTCCACGACACTGAAGGTTTAAAGGGGAGGAGGGCAGTCCCATCGACCATTCAGAAAATCATCGACTGACTTCCGTATGGGTTGAATGATGGACAGACGGATACAATATGTACAGGTACATGACTGGTCAGACTATGTCAAAATGAGCATATTGAACGACATCAGCAACAAATATGAGGTGTGCCAGTGATCTTAAATCATCGCTGCAAAATTTTAGCGAAACGAACTTCGATCTATTCAGAAAATTCCATTTGTCGTAATAGCAAGATGTGAAAATATACACTTTAACCAAAATCCATTCCCGTCCATTGCGAATAAATCAGCGATATGGATGTACATTGACATTGAATCCACAAAAACAGCAAAGCATGCCAGACAGATTTCGACAATTGTTTTAAAAGCAGTACATTAAAGGAAGAATCGTGCAGCTGATCGAGCGGTGAGGGTGATAAGTGAGGTGACAGTGAGTGCCTAGTTATCACACAGCTAAAATCTTGATGTAATGCACTACTCTGCTCCCATCAGTTATCAATACAGGCATTAAGGAATTATTTCATTGAACTATGAACACTACACAGCATTACCGCTTCGGAATGAGAACCACCAGGCTGCTCTCCGCAGTGTGATGCAAAAACAGACAGCAAAAAAAGCGATATTTCTTTAATTCGCCTCCACTTCCAGTGAGTCGTAACGGCCATTTTACAATGCAAGGGTTAAAAATTGTACTACGCCTGTTCTATGATCAGCACGCCACGCCATTTTGCAGTTATTTTCCCCCCTAGTATCCTCTTTCACCCTCACCGATTCCAACTTACCGATCACACTGAAGGCATTCCCTGCAAGTGAACACAATCCGAAAAAGCATAAGACCGACAAAAGTAGAAGGTCATTGTTCAAGGGCTTACCCTGGGAGAGAGAGAGAGAGGGAGAGCGGGCCTGAGCCGGTCAAGACACAATCGACCACGTTTTGGAAGCAGGACCTGCGAGAGCGAGAACAACAAAGACAGTTTGTGACAAAGCTGACACGCTGTAGTCTTCGAGGAGTGAAATCAATTGTGACATTTTTCATTTATTTGTAAATGCCTCTTTGGCGGCACACTCACTCGAAACGACAGTTTAGCTCTTACGAAATAAGCGCTGTGATGGTAAAATAGAGGAATCCTGACAGTCACTTTAATGAGATTCTGCATTAGGGCCATTCTCTTACACTTTCCTCTCGACCAGGAGCGCGCCCTTCACTTTCAATCTCACACCCAAGTAATTTGGGGAAATGTTAACCCTATGAAAATCTAAACTAATCCCAGACAGCACCGCTGACACTTTTTCCCCCTCTCCACATTGCCTTTACCTTTTAACATTTTAAGTCTTTTAGCCTTAAGGCTGATAAAGAGAAATGGGAGTGCAAACAAAAGATCCACTTGAATAGAAAGGGCTGAAAATATAAAACATGGCTTAAAAGCCCGGGGACATCCTCTCCAGGTGTTAAAAGAATATACCAAGCCATACTGTATCCATGTACTGCATCAGCAAATAAGTCAGCGTGCTACTTAAAGCAGAGCAGGTGTAGTCAAAGGTACATGGTGCACTAAGGATCTTTGTATTCTTATTAGTTTTGATAAATTACATTTTACAAGCATATTCATTAATCTGATCAATGTAAAAAAATGGCTAATTCTTTTACTCATTGTTTACATTTGGCCTTATACTTGTTAGGCAAAAAACAAAATAATTCCGTTAAAAGATTTTAATGTTGAAGTCAAATCTGGTCTCAGAATTAATATTGGCTTTTGTTATGTAGTTCTAGAAATGAGGTGTTATACTTTTAGAGCTGGGTGGTATACTGGCATTAAGGGATCCCATAGCACTGATGATTAGGGATGGGAATAATTAGGATTTCGATATTGATACTCCTGACTGATAGCAATTTATATCGATTCTCTTATTGATTACTTTCGCTTTGGTGCAATAATAATAAAAAAAGACATCATATGGAAGGATGTGAAAAGATTTAAGAGTTATTTTATGATGTTGCTTTTTTGGAGAAATTGCTACCTGAGTGATACTGGGTACATTTCTATGCAACATCTATCTAGTTAACATCAAACAAACACATTACACCCATTTATATCTCAGACAGGCTCACTGATTGGTGGCACTGATAGAAAGAGGGGGAAACGTGACTCAGCGATGGCTTATTGATGCACAATCGATTTCAGCTGTCACTCAACATTGCACTCTCAGATATGTCTTTTTCTTCGAAATGGGTTTCATTTTTGAATCACTAATCTACCATTAGCTGTCTAATGGAGAAATACTGCTACCCTATGTAGTTTTTGCAGGTCCAGTTGTCTATCAGGGCTACCTATCGTTGATCTCTTACACAATCAGTGAGCTCTGTGAAAAGTAAACGTGCAGAAAGTTTTCATTTAGAAAAATAGAAATTGGCAACTTTTGAAATACTGCCATCATTTTTAAAAATTGTGAGAGATCTTATTACCATTATGCCGCACACGCCAAAGCAAATGGGTGTGAAAAAAGCAGTTGCTATCGAACGATAATGACTTTAAACATGTCAGAATGACACCATATGTATTTGTTCACATTAGACGGCACCTGAGCTCATAAGAACATCCTCATCTAAACAATCACTCACAAATATATGGACATAGAGTGACTCAAGGGAAGGGAGATCATCATATCACTCTAAAACCTTCCTTCATCTTATTAGTTAAGTGCTTCTGTATACAGTGTTTCCCTTAGAGGTTATTTTAAGCCAGGTGGTAGAACCTTTCAAACATGGTCATTAAATGTGTGTAGGGCTGTGGTAGTATTGTTGTGCAGAATTAATTTTAAAAATGGGGTGGTGGTCTAGTGGGTAGGATACTCGCCTCTGGACCAAGAGCTCATGGGTTTGAATCCTACCCTCTGGATACCCCCACTGGGTCCCTGACCAAGGCCCTTAACCCCAGGATGCTCCAGGGAGACTGTCCCCTGTGGTTAGGGAATTGAAGTCGCTTTGGATAAAAGTGTCTGCTAAATACAGTAAATGTAAATACAGTGAATGCATTGAGTTTTACATTCTTTACACATTCATTTTCAAGATGTTCATTCATTTTCACAGCCACTTCGGGCTGTTACAATGGAGTATAATTTGGTCTTGAAAATGTTGTCTTTACATTAGAAAAACATAAAAATTGAAACACTACAAAAGCAGTGTTTGCCTACCTGTTACATCCCCTCAGACAAGCCGTTTGAGATGTGTAACAAGCCCGGCAAGGAGGCCGAGAGGAGCCACAAATGCAAACACACATGGACTTTGTGAATGGTTACAGATGACTGACCAGAACTAACAGGCAGGGACATATATACTGATTCAGAATTGGAAACACCTGGGAAAGGGGTGGAGACACAGACTAGACACAGGTGAATACATTGATCAAGGGGCAGGACCAAGGATCAGCTGAGAACCAAATGAAAAAAAAAAAAAAAACACCTGGAAAAGAGTGACAGGATGTGAGTTTAGTGACCTGTCTTATGGTTGAGAAAATGCCAGTACACTAGCATGTGAAAAACGAGAACATACACACATTTATTCCCTGTATTTCCAGTAATCTCGCCTTAGCATAACATTGTGCTAAAATGCATAGGGGAACATTCTCAGCAGAGAAAATTGAGAGGTACTGATGTAGAAAAGATCACCAAGACTAGTCACCCATGGATTCCCTATGGCTTTCTTAGACAGGCCCTTAATCTGTAAGTGTAGCAGGCTCAGTTACATCACAACACGTGAGCGTAATCGTGGAGAGGAGCCCTGGCTTCGTGTGGTAACCTTGAATGACCCTGCGTTAAATTGTCTAACTATTTTTTGCAAGGTATCACCATTAATAGCCCCCCAATTTTTCATTTTACACTGTCGCTGATGCCTGGCAGGTTATAATTTTCTTTTTCGCACTTCACTTGAGCTCACTCAAGTAAAGATTATTGAGATATTGGATATTTTTTGAGTGTCTGTCTAGTTCATATAAACCACTGTAATGTGTACAGCTAAATAAAAACATGCCTACCATGAAAATCCTGGCTGGTGAAATGGAACAACAAAACACTTCAAGACCATTTTAAATGAGAGGAGTCCATTATCAGAAAGCATTTACACATCTGTATCAAGTGTACTTGTCTTACATACCTTCGAGACAGGAATCAGAGTGTATGAATCTATGTCTCATTTTAAACATTTTGGACTGTGCCTTCGACTTACTACTATTAACCCTTGCAGAATATGTAGAAGGAGTTTAAAGGTTCAGACCAACAGTCTGGTTAAAAACCCAAACTTGAGTTAATAGGACTTGCAAGCTTCAGGAGGAATTTCTGTCTCATGAAACGGAGCTGTACGCAAGACAGGCAGGCGGATAATATAGTTTTAGATTTCAGTATAAATGCAGAACCAAGAAAAGCTGTTTTTATGGCACAGATTAAGCAAATGTATTGACAATGAATGCTATTTCCTCTCTTTAAGATATGTCACAGCTCCTAAATGTGTTGTTTAAACACACAGATTACCGATTTGTGCAATGAGAATGACTCAATAGTTCCAAAAGGCCATGCATTTGTTCAGTAGCAAGTAAAAATAGTTTGCTTTCTCATGGAGCATTCTGAAAATGACCCTAGCTTGGTTCATGACTGCTTGTCTCCCATATCTTGCTAAATCATGTTTTGTGCTTCTGGCACCTGCCTACCTACATTCAAGGGTTTCACCAGTTTTGAGTTTCAGTCTTTTTTTATTAGACCACTGTGAACTTGGCTATTAATTCTAAATGCAGCACTCTCCTTCCTTTCCCTGTAGGGCCTAACAAAAGTGTGGCAGAGGATGTGAATCATCTGTGTGTCGCCTTTAATGTTGGAAGCATATTGACTGAAAGCCAAGGGCCAGGTCCTCCATCCTCATCCTGTGGCAAGGTCACCATAGCAAGGCTTCCTCATAATCTAAGTGAGCCTTCCCTTAGAGCCACCCTGGCTGTCTCTGTGGCTCATGGGTGACACCACTGCGACACACTCAGGGCCTTCGAAATGAACAGCATCACTTATCACATGGCAGAAACTGTCTGTGCTGTTTGGTAAACATTTAAGTAATGCAATTTGCTGCATGCTGTTGGTTAATTTGGATGTTGTTACTGGCAGGCCCGAGGCACTGCTTGTGTAATTATGGGATCATGGTGAAATTGTATCTTTGTAAACAAACCAGCCTCCACAGATGTATTCGTCAGCGGCGCCACATTTATTTTAAAATACCCATTTCAGTGGTGGACATAAACACACAAAAATAAATAAATGCCATTAAAAAGTGAAAAAGAGTTCATTCGTCATGTTTCTTTTTGCTATGTTTGATGATGCTTTTTTGTTGCAAATGGACAAACTATAAACCCTAAGAACTGGAACACTGGTCATTTAATATTTATCTGCAAAAATAACAGATTATACACAGTTTCTAAATAGTATCATTTTGGCCCAGACTTGGGAGCACTTTTACACCATTCATAGCACTTTTACATCACTGTTTCATATTTACTTTCTATTCATTACAGGAACAGCGAACAATCTGTCAGTGTTTCCTTAAAAAAAAGCCTTCCATTACTATCTTGCCTCCTCCTGTCCTCCAGCACCTCAGCTGAAAAATCTGACCCCTCTCTCCTCCTTTTTGCCTCCCTGTCACACCTGACAGGTATCTTCCCTGTCCACGCTGCAAACCAGTGACATCAACTCTTCCCTGCCAATTATTTATGTCCAAATGCCCAAGACTGCAGGCTGATATCCAGGACCTCCAGCACCTACACTCCATTCTCTCTGCCTGTCTGCAAGTAACACTTCAAGAAACTTCCATTGTATTGAAGCCGCAACTGTTTGCACGGGAACCCACTGGGGTTTTGGGAAAAGTGGCATTTAGCATATCGAGTTCTCTCTCAGCAAACCCAAAGCACTCTGACATTTACTAACAAGCCTCAATGTAGGGATGGTGTGTCTGTAGCCTTGCTTCCAGCCAGATCCATTTCGGTTTTACTGTGGACTGCGGCGTCCAATCTAGCCTGACCAGGCCAGTTATGCAAGAGCATCTAAATTTATAACACTCTTATTTTTTTCTGTGTCACACATTTTTCCTGAATTTAGAACCAGCACACCTGGCCTTACAATGGCTCTCAACCTGCTAGTCATGCCCTGTAAAAGGGACTTGAATGTCCTTTGCATGGTTAAATGCTTCTGCTCTATGTTGGAGAAACTGCTGTATATTGTAATTTAAACAACCTTTACAAACAACCCTATATAGCACCACAAAGGCTTCCAGTATATATAAACCCCTTTCACACATAGTGGTAGTTGAGTTTCTTCATTAAACTAAGTGGTTCCAATATGATACCACATACCAACTTACAGATACAAGTGTACGTAAAACAAGGGTTCTTTCGAGTGATGTCACTAAAGAACCACTTTTGGTTACCTAAAGTATCTTTCAATAGGTTCTTTTAAGAACCTTTGTCATGAGTGGGAGTGTGAATAAACCTAGAATTATATGTCAGAGCCAAATCTTTATTCTGAGTGTACAGTGAAAAAAAAAATTAAAAAGCAATTTTTTTTTTGCAAAAGGTTGAACTAATCCTGTAAGGGCCTTTTTTCCCCCATTTGAAGTGAACCGGCTTTCTACAGGGAAAAGTGCTGACAATGACAAGGGGAAAGTAGGCCACTTTCACCAAATATCTTATCCATTTTGGCATACAGTAAATCATCCCCTTAAAAGCTATTATTCTGGAATATTTCCATCAGAGGCTAGCTCCAGCCCATTACCTCGCGCCCTTTTTCTGACAAAGTACGTTCAGTTGTGTATAACAGCGCCCAGGCTCATAAAAACACCATAGGCTTGCATTAGAGCTATAAACTCACTCAGGTAGTCAAAATCCATCTATCATGTGTGCATTCAGTATAACCGTGGTACACCTTTAATGCCATATTTGTCCATTGCTTACTGTTGTTTTATGCTAAAGCACATTGGTGGGTCCATGCCTTGTGAGCTGTATGTGACAAAAATTCTTATGAGGTTTCCACTGCATTTATTCTGCAGATATTTGAAATCCTTTACAGTTCAGGGACAACTTGATATCCTAGGGTTTTTGGAGCACTGTTCAATTAAATCTGAGTTACACCAATCAAAGAATAGGAAGAAAACTTTTCTGCGCTGTAGTTGTTAAAAAAGTGCAGACTCTCTGTCTCCAATGATTCTCTGACATGTCTTATTATGGTCCTGCAAAAGGATGTTGAAAATACAAAAGGTCAGTCCAAGATGTTGCAGCTTGTAGTGTCAAGCAAAGGAGATCTGAGCTGCTCTTCTGCAGCACAGCCTTAACAAGGTGCGGCGCGTGTCACCAGATCAACGTTTTACAGTCCCTGTGTCATTTCATCACTCAGGGCCAAGAAGATCACAACACAATAAACTTGTCAGCTTTCCTGAAATTACTGCAACCAAACTTATTTCCTCCCGCACAGAGAGAGATGGACTGACATTGGATCTTTTACAAGACCAGGGGAGGTCACTGCAACAGCTCCTGCTTGGTGTGTAATTAAGGTTGTGTGATGTAGTTGATTTATGGGCTATGGAGGGAGCAAGGTCTCATTTGAGCAGTTGATTATGGTAGACTCTGAAAGATTGATTGCACTAAATTATGATTACATTTGCCATGCAACAAATCATAATTCCTATACCCGAGAGGTATATTGTGGCATTAAAAGAAAATTATTTATCTGCTGAGAGAAACTCTGAGCAGCTCAATAGAAATTAACATCTGCTTTAATGCATGTTTTTTTTTGTTTTGTTTTTTTTTTTCCAGAAACAATGGTTAAGATATAAGAAGTTTGACTTTGACTGTGTAATTAAGCTGATTTAGGCAGTCTAGTCAACAGTTGAGCTGTTCTGGGCATCAAAACTTAGTCACAGTTACACATATCAGTGTTCAGAGGAGCAATGGACAAACCTCATATGCTTTATTCTGATGTTTGATGTTTCTAAGACTGCTCATGGCCGGCAATGTAGCTGATAACATCAGTCAGAGCTCGGGCACTTATTGGTAGTTTGGGCTTTGTATTGTGGCAACTGCGATAACAAAAATTCTGAAAAATACTAGGCTGAGGGGATTAGAGTTCCAAGACAGCGTTACTCAAGACGAAGCACTCAGAATGCAATATCAGTGTCAAGAATTCAGAGTTAGCCTTGCCGACCTTCCTATTCTTTTAAGACTACCTCCCATCCACAAGGGACCTCAGAGCTCTTAGAAAAAAGAAGAGAAAATGAACATTTATGGGTCCATCTCTAGTGTACTAAAAGTATGGCAATATCAGTATGGCCCTGTGACTTGCTCGCTCCCTAATATATTTCACCCCTTGATGGGTACCACTGTAACAAGATAATCAATGTGATTCATATATATATATATATATATATATATATATATGTCCAAGTAATTTTCACATGAATGGCAGAATGATCCAAGGATTTATAATAGAACATTGCCTAGAGCACCACACTGCTTTCAGTGTCTCACCTTCTTCCCATGGTGCATTCAGGTGCCATCTCTTCCTCAGGCAAGTGACACACATGGTCGTCCATATGATGTACAAGAGAATGTGACTGGGCTACCTTCTTCCATTGTTTTATGGTCCAGTTCTGATGCTCATGGATCATATTGGCTGTGAACAGGGATCATCACTCAGACTGGTCTCCAGTTACACAGCTGATCTGGTTGACGTGTCATATATTTTTTTAACCACAGTTGCAGCATTATGGACTTCTGCAAACACAGACGTATCTTATTACGGAGTGCCAGTTTCTCAGACAGGGATTAGACCTACACAGCACTCTGAAGGGAGTTTCTCTACTCAGTCCAGTACTATGATTAACCTTGTTCAGAAAACCAGCGCTATATTTTAATTAAAAGACCAGTATGCCTTCTTAAAGCAGGAGATCCCTAAATATGTATAACCATTACTATCACCTGAATGAGCAGAAAGTGTTTTCCCTATTTGCTCATTTTAAGGATTTAAAGACTTGAGAATGAGATGACACTGACTTCCAGAGGCGGTAATAATTTGCAGAGCTTGTAGTGTGCAGGCTTATATTTAGACTCCAAGGCTGGATGCAGTAGAATATTTTGTTTTCAGCTTAGCCTCAAATACCTATTTCCTAGTATCAGCTCAGGTGAATTCTCTCTAATCCCAGATCAGCTCAATGGCATAATAGTATTAACAGTGACAAACAAGTATAAGAGCCCAGTGGTAGATGATCAAGTGCTCTTGATCTTATTCTATGAAACAATGGCATTTGTGGAATAATGTAGTATACAGCAATCAGGTCTCAAGACAATATAATCACAGTTATTTCACAGGCATATTAGGACAGTTTCCCAAGACTCAGTAACACTTCAGTTTTTTTAAGAAATAGCAACAAATAAGTCTTAACATTATGTTATGATCCTGTTTACATATCTAATCCAGACACACTGCACATCAAATTGCCATTTTTAAATCAGGCTGGGAACAGAGACATTGAAGTATGTACAGGATTCACTGTACAAGTTCCAACTGTATAAAACATTGCACAATCCTGGTGCAGAGCATTACAGGCAATATAAGATACGGAGAAAAAAAGACATTGAATTTGTATTGATTTGCAAAAGACAAATTAAATACGCATACCAACACTTAAGAAAAGCTTGTTGAATGGGGGATTCTACTGATTTTTCAGGATAATGCCATTGTTTAGGCGTAAACAATGTTAATAATGCATTGTAGAGAACTAACCAACTTAGATTTCTTTATAGTGGTGGTAGTAGGAACTAGGAATCATGATGTGTACAAGGTAAACCTAATTTATTTACCATAAAAATAGCAGTGAATGTACATGTGTCTTCTGAAACATGTTACCTATTACATTTACATGTATATTATCTATTCAGTCATTATAACATTATGCAGTCCTTATAATGTCCTTATAAGTCCTTATAACTTAAACAAATAATAATGTTTGCATGTACCTCACCAGTTTCAAATTCATTTTACGCCAATGACTGATCACAAAAATGGCATAAAACAATATATCAGTCATAAAGCTGTACATTTAGAACCATTTCATATATTAATTTAATGTGGTGGAGCTTTTAGAGACATTACATACTTTAGTTGTCTTGCCCCCATCAACACTGAAAAATCATGATCATAAATGTCTATAAATGTCTAAAGAAGGATTTTTACATGAAACCACCCTCAGTGACTTTGTTTTAACTCTAGCCGTTTAAATAGTCAGACAAAAAATCAGCAGAATTATTCTGAAAGTTGAGGTTGGAATCCAAAGAACATTAGACCATTAATATAGTCATGCATAGATAAAAGCACTGTGTACGATCCAGACCCCACTGCATCACTGTTCACGTTCAAGTCAGTAGGGTCACCATACCTCATTCAAACTGCGTTCTTGTGGATATTTTTATTTTTTTGCTTGCCAAAAGATATTTGCTGGAGTAGTAAGTTGAGCTAAAAGAGCACTTACTCAAGTGAGACACATCAATAAGCGTACTGCCCCACTCTGCCATTAATTCTCTTTTATCCACCAGCTGATTCTAGATTTTTCAGTCTTAGGCCCGTATCAAATAAATGGCAGGTAGAATGTCCTCTATGGCCGTGGTCTGGGCTTGTGCTATAATGGATGGCATCTCGGATTAAATTTATAATGGGGGGATGGGGTTTGCCTTGTTACCTTGTTTAATGGAAAACAATGAGTCTTCCACTGTAGAGTCTCCCGGTTGATGCATTGGCCTGGACAGATCCACTCTCTCCTTTATTACCTAGAGTGCAGGCTCTTCCACTACCTAGCCATCAATAAACACTGGTCTCCGTGAGTGGAGGAGAAAAAAAAGGAGCCCGAAAGTTCTGTCTGTGTTAACGGACTTTGAACAAAAGTTACTGCTGTCGAGCATTTACTTCAGTGTACAAAGCAGAATTTAAAAAATAGCCACAGTCCCATTTATTAATATCCCTACTGTGGTAAAGGGGGCAGGACATTGCAATAGTGGGAGTAAGCATGAAGCTTAGGGACAGAAAGAGAGGAAGCAGTCGAATGGGGGGAGAGAAGGAGACACTACCATTAGGGCACATCCCGTGACGGTGGCCGTCCATCATAAGCTTGAGCAAGGAACAAACATAATAAGGTGCAGAAGAGCAGTATTGTCAAGGGTGACTGTGGATTCTACCTGACAACCCCAGCCCACACAGGCCCAGCATTCTTCTCTCTCTCAACATGACAGCCAGACGTTCTTTAGCCGAATAACCGATGTGGGCATCCAACCATTTATTCAGCTTATAGGAGCAGCAAGGAGACAGGAAAAATTGTATGAGAAGAATGATGAGATGGATGCAAATCCCAAATGATTAGTCATGGTTCGTCCTTTAATACCACTCTTCTGTGTGCTGGATATGAGAAAACCATTAAACACCATCCTGAAATGAGCCAGAGTTATTAAAACACGACAGGTGGACTGCATCCTAACCAGACAGCACCTCTGGCGGAATCTGCATTAAAGGGGCCATATCCCACATTGTCTTGAATTTTTTTAGCCCTTATGACTTTGTGTGTCATAATTCATTTTTACATGACATTAACAGAGCTGAATGTTAATTATTTGTAATCTTTCAGTTGCTAGAATACTTTAAATGTCTTTATTAAGGAATAGGTCTGTCAACAATACCAATGGAAACAATTAATGAAAGCCAATAGTCAGCAGCTGGCATTATTTAAGTACTACTGTGGTAACTGGTGATCACTAGCTTCCATTTATTGTCAGAAACAGTATCACATATTTGTTTAATTTATTCCTTAAATCAGAGTGATAGTAAATGGTATTAAAAGGATGCAATTCAGTTGTGAAGTACTCATACATTCAATCTATTAAACAGAAATAGGCTAAATTCATCAGTATGGTCCTTAATTTAGTTAAAATAAGAGCCTGCAGAAGTTTACACAGTTTACAAATAATAAAATACATAAAAACACCTCTATTAAAATGTTCGCCAGACTAAAACTAAACATAATTGATTATCAATTCCTGGTGGTAAATTCTAAGAAACAACCTGGAAATACTTTTCACAGAATCTTTATGAATGAATTTGAAAGATCATGGTTAAATCGCTAAATTTAAAAAACACTTTCAAAAGTTAAAAAACCTTAAAAAATAAACACTGGCTTCTAGACACTGTCAAAATGCGACAAATTACATTGATATAAACTGCTGTAAGAACTTAATTCAGTTTTGCCACATATTTTCATTCAGTGAATTCGAGTCAGTATATACAGCCTCACCTTGACAACTGTTGGTGAGCAAAACTGAAACATTCCGGTGCAATTTATTCATATTTCTCTAGAACTGTACTCTATTTGGATCAAAATAAACAGATTTAATTCGCTAACATATACTTAAAATTACTAAAGAGTACATTAGGAGTATATTCACTCCTTTTTCATTTCATGTGAACTAGCTCCTTAGAGACAACACCGTTTTTTAATTCAATACACAGTATTTAAAGTCAATAGTTTGCAGGTTGAAAAACCCTATCGGTTCATTTTTGAATGTGCTGTAGTTTAAGACACTGGTTTCCCAACTGGTCCTGGAGTACCCCTGCCTTGCACTATTCTGTGTAATAAACTGATTAGTTGGATCAGGTGTGTTAGGAGCAGGGAAACACTAAAATGTGCAGGACAGAGGGCCAGCACTGGTTTGAGAACCACTGTTTTAAGACAACAGTAAGTTAACTGTAAGCTCATATAAATTAGTGTTCAAGCATCCGCAGTATATGACATATGACCATTTTCTTGGATAAGACCATGTTTGATCAGTTTAGATCTTTTTTTTCTGTTCATATTCCTTGGTTAGTGTGACACAGACGTATCAAGTATGATTGCAACTGAAATGTTATTATATTAATTTACCTAAACAGTTCAAAATTAATTGATAGAAGAGCTCATGAACAAATTACAAAATCATCTCGTTAGGCTACTTTGATTGTTTAGGCTTAGATGTTAATTATCAGTTTCATTGAATTTATATTTAGCTGAATGTAAGTTAAAATTAGGTGAGCATCTACAAACCATCTGCAGGGTGCTGCCTTGTTTCCATATATGGGCTGTATGGCGTAAGTGGTACATTGTTTACATAATACATCAAACTTTTAACTGCAGAACCTTTTATATTGCAGAACACCATCCGCATGTGACAGATGATTCACTGCACTGAGTTGGATTCTTTTTCGATTTGTCATTTGCTTGTTTTTATTCCTAAATTGAATTCTAGTGGCTCTAAAAAGACATTCTGTGTATTGATCGACTCCTCTGAGATGTGCCAGTCTTCTGAAATGTCAGTAATAAAGAAAACATTGACAAAAATAAATAAGTAAGGAAACACGTGTACCTTTTTGTGAAATAAAATAAAACACCATTATGAAATGGAACATCTTCCCATGCTGGTGCTGTAAGTGCCTGATGAAAAGAAACACACATCAAAACATATCCTTGCATTAAGTAGCTTTCACACTTCACATTCATGCAGATTGCAGAGTTTATGCAGGACACGGACAACTCCTATAAACTGAGCATGCTTTTGATGAGCAAGAATTTGTTAGAAGCATGAAATGAGAACAAAATCCCTAACAGCGTTTACAGGGCAACCCTGGGAAACCACTGTGTGGACTGAAAGAAACCCAGTCACTTCCTATCCAAAGATAACCTCTTTAGAATTTAAAGCAAGCACTGCCTAATTATTTAGTGTGACATGCAAACGGAATAAATTAAATTTACTGAGAAGCGCTTGTGCTGTTGTCACCATGGATATCAGAGACAGTCACTTTTAAAAGACCCCAGAGAACCGCAGGCATAAAAGAGGGAGACTGAAGGAAGTGGAGAAGAGAGTAAAGTTAAGATCTTGTTCTTACTAAAACTATATTCAAACTAGTGCAAATTCATGTTTCATCAATACAAACTCTTTCATCTACCACTACATACTGTATATATAAACATACATTTATAGTGAATAAGTTAACACATCCTCTCCCCAAAGAGGAAACCCAATTATCATAATTACCCTTTCCTGCTAATATTACGAATCATTTCTACTTATTTGCTGAGTTTAATAAAGATGAAAACAAAACAAAAAATATGAAATGTGCCTTGACTTTTCCAGGCTAATTTTTTTTCTCTCCAATATCATGGATTCAGCAAACTAACATTAACTGTGCATAACAACACTAGAAGTGTGTTCTCTGTATAGCGTGTGTTATTAACATCAACAAAATATATCGTTTGCACAAGGTGCCCAAATCTTTGCATACAATTGGTGGTATAACTGAAGGAGGCTCCAAAAGGTTTAACACTACAGAGTGGTGTGGTCTGGTAAAAATGACTCCAGTCATTTTCCATTGGCAATGATGAGCTTATTTGAATTTATGTGGTTAGCAGCCCTCATTTTCAAAGTTACCTCCATAAAAAAAGTAACCTAGCAGCAATAATGGATAGTTACTTAAGGTTCTCAGCAGTTTGCCAGCGGTGGAACAGGTGAACCTTTCTTCGCAACTTCAAGACATTGTTGAATTGTTTTCTCCTTCCTTTTTATAAAATATGCAAGTAGGATAGTTATCCTTTCCAAAGCAGTGTCTGTTCAAAAACATTACTTACAAATAGACCATTAACCTCAGACTATAAAGCGCTTGCAAGAAATACTGTGGAGACAAGAGATCAACAATGCAGGCAGTTGAATGACTGGTCTTCAGCATGATGGGTCAAAACACTCCATAATGTGACCCTTTGATGTCCAGAAAGACTGCTTGTTCTTGCCGGCAGTGGACAGAAAAGTGGGGAATATACTAGAAACAAAAGTCAGATTGCATTTGTAATTTGTTTGTAGTTGCTACCAACATGGAGGAGTATCATTTTACACTTATGAACTCCAAATCACCTCTGGATGCAGGTAAAAAAAAAAAAAAAATGCTTTCAAACCCTCAAACTGCCTGCAATCTCATTAAGAGATGTAAAGAATGAAAACAAAACAGCCTCAACCTTTCACTAAAGACCTCTTCAAATGTGGCGGGGGGGGCAATTATCAAGGCATAAAAAATAATAATGAACATGAAACTTCCCTTTTTTTTAAACTAGGAACACTGAACTTCAATTAGTGATAAAGGCTGACCTCTGAGGCCCAATGAGAAACAAAGCAGCTGCTTGGAGAAAAGGTGACGGATTTCTTGAGACCTGAAAGGCTTTTTATCAACCACATACAGCATTTTGCCACTTTCAATGCATTTGAAGGTTTTAAATGTGGTGCTTCTTTTCAGAACTAATATGAAGACAATATGTAAGTATATTAAGGGTACATATGAGGACTATAGAATGAAGCTGCATTAAGTAATCACATTTCCAGGTCCTCAGATTTTGAGCCAGGCAGGAGAAAAAGCTGCGGTTAATAGAGGCAGATCAATAGACATGTGAAATGGAGAAATAAGATGATTTCTGTTCCACTTTTGCAGTTTCATGATAGTCTCCAGCAGTTGTCTTGAACTGGACTGAGGTCTACAGCAGTTTTCAAATCACAATACTGTGTATTTACTGTAGTTGCATCCCCATGTAAATGATAAGTTCCTGATTTTATCACCCCTCCTCCTGTCCTCCATGACACAATTTTGCAACGTCCAGCTGCCCAGTACTGGAGCTGAGACAAACTGCGTTGAACACCTTCTCCATGGAGCAGAGGACACATGACTGCACATATAAAGTTTTGCTACTGCTCCTCTTGATAAGGTAAGTAAGTAAAGTGGCCCCTTATAGTCACACATGAAGATATCACAGCACAGTGTGAACTGTGTGAAATTTCTTTCACTACAATTAACCCGTTCACCAAGTGAAGCAGTGGGCTGCAACCAACAGGGGGCGCCCTGTGAGCAGTGTACCTTGCTCAAGGGTTCCTCAGTGGTGCCACTAGCAGTCCTGAGGTTCAAACACACAACATTCTGATTGCAGGGGCAACATCCTAACCGCTACGCCACCAGCTGGCCCAGTACAGGGACGGAGAGGACGAATACGGAGGCTGAGGAGTGCAGGAGGAATGGAGAGATTGAGCAGTAAGTGAGAAAACTGGGATAGCTGATTGACTTCATGGTTATCAAATCTGAGGTCAATTATTGATGAATTAAGGCAATAACAACATTTGCACCAAAGCTCCCCTGTAATACTTCTGGTAGCCAATTGTATTTTCCACACAGGACAGTCTACATACAATTGTGTGACATTCTCCTCCAAGTTTTAAGGGTTATTTAACATCAGTTACAAAACTTACAACAAATGTAAAACAGCTCAAGACCTGAAGTCCTGTAGGTAAGTACATTTGGTGTAAATTCTCTGTATTTTTCTTTATTTTGTAAAAAGAGGAGAAGGTTGCACAGCTGTAAATAGACTGGCCTGAGTAGTATATCAATAGCCCACATCAACTTTAAGAATGCTGAAGTCCATCATCTGCTCATTCTCTCCATTCCTCCATGTCCCCCGCCCCCCTTGATTTCCCCACTTTGCTTCCAGGGTAGGAGAGGAGCAGTAGAAAAAGTTTCTGGATGCAGCCAAGAAGTCTGATGTGATTTGTCCAGGGTCAGCTAATGCAGACAGACACAGAGCTGCAATATGGCAAGATGTTCTGAGACCAAGGAACTACATGTTGGACAGAGCTCCCCACAACAGTGTGGCAGGTATTAAAATGACTGACAGACTGTGTGTGTGTGTGTGTGTGTGTGTGTGTGTGTGTGTGTGTGTGTGTGTGTGTGTGTGTGTGTGTGTGTGTGTGTGTGGCTATAGGACTCTGTAAGATTTCCACAAACCGAGGGTAAATAAAGAGTTTCAGTGATTTGAGTTCAGCTTAATAAAATCATTTATTGTGCTCCAGAAGAGTAAATCCTATTTAACCAGAAATAAAGACAAAATGACAAATAATCTACATTACAATTGCCCTCTGATATGGTTCCTATGAACAGGCATTTTTGATCATCCCTTTGAAGCTTAGACAGAAGAAGAAATACAAACTAACAAACAAACAAAAAATATATGCGGTTTGGTTGCTGTTTATAAATGGCACTCAGTATTGTAATACATTCAGTCACGAGGCTTCGTACTGTTGCTTATGTGTGTGTGTGTGTCTGGGACTGAGCTCTGGAGTCCTCTGCGGGTACAGATGTATCCCAGCTCTCACCTTGGCCCTACATGCAAATGTACTGAAAAAATCCTCAAAGCAGCCCCTTGTATGAATGGCTCATTAAATTTTAACACTGTTGAAAAGGAGCCTGATTTGGAGAAGGGGCTCAGGGCAGGGCTGCTTTGCATATTCATACCTGTATTGACCGAGTGAGGGGGGCTGCGCTGAGGGGTTTCAGTTAATGGTATGGCATTTGGGGGAGAGAGCTTATTCTGCTCTGTATTTACCGTCCTGTTACACAGAGCCAGCGCGGAGCTGAGCAGCTCCGGGGAGGCTGTGTTCTAGGCGGGAACATCTTGTTTGGGACTCGCTGCGTGTCACAGGTCGCCAGGGTGGCAGGAGAGCTGCATAATTCTCTCCTCTTTGTTTCTCCATCTCCTCCTTTGGTCTCCTGCTCGCCTCGCTGGCCTCGTGCTGTGTTACCGCAAGTTTTACAAACAACTCGAATCTGTCTGAACTTTAATTCAAAGAACAATTCCACATTTTCTGACCCAATCTCTGTCTGCTGCATCTGTACAACACGTCTGGTTAGCACGAAAAACTAACACCTTTAGCCTGTACTGGGGGGGGGGGACAGAAAACCTGCTGACTGAAAATTCACTTATAATAGAAGACATTGAGCAGCTGCTCCAAGTGTGATTCAATATAATGTGTTTTTTTACAAAGGAACAGGCAAGCATGTGAGTTATTATCAGTGCTAATCAAGCGTATGCTACTGATTCAGGTGAAAGAGATTGGATCTAAAACAGAGAGAATAGTCCTTTAATTACTCCTCAGTAGTAATGCATAGTCACAGGTCTAAAGTTTCAAAAGGGTTCTAGACAACCGTGAGCAATGCCTTTGACCAGCTGTGCAGCAGGCCGTGATGGAGAGCATGACACAAAGCACAAGGATTAGCCTGGAGAAGAGATACAGGGTGTTCTCTGTAGCCTTACAAAGGCCTATCCAGCTTGGGACAGTGGAGAAATTCCCGATCCCAATAGAATTTTCCAAATTCCATTCATTTGATAAACCCGAGTCTTGTCTGCATTTGACAAGTTACCTCTCCACAGAGTAAGAGTGTGTTTACAACAGAGGAGGCAAACAGAAAGCAGACTTCTGGCTGAGACAGAAGAACAAATGACAAAATGGCTTTTTGTGTGTGTTAACAAAATTTAGACAAGAGAAAAGCTTGCTCCGTGGAGAAACAGCAAAGGCTAAAGCAGCGACAAAACAAATGTCTAAGTGGCAAAGTCAGTTTACATGAAGAGACCTGAACAGAGACGACATTTTTATAACTGTGGATGCAGATGAAAGCTGCTCTACAGGTTCAGCACACTTGGACATGGTGAGGGCCTCCTTTTACCTTACACTGCCACCTCTGCACCTGCTGCAAAGCGAGGCAGCAAGCATAGGATAAGAGGGCCTCGTAATCCACACTGTCAGCAGAGAGCATCCCCTGTGTCGGGCAGAAATGTATAAGCATTCGTCTTTAAATAGCGCTGTGACATGGACTCAATAAAGGGCAGAAGCAAAAGAAAATCAATGCAACCAATCATGTTCCAGAGGTCTAAGTTATGCGGAGTGATTCCCAGCAATATGCCTTCATTTCTTCTTAACCCCAGGGCATCAGTTATGCACGGAGGGTGGGTTGGTGGTGGAGGGGCATCCTGATAAGACAACGAAATGAATGAGAATTAAACAACGCAGGTTGTTTTCTAAGGTAAATGACTACAAGCCAGAGGTGAGGGGAAAAAAATAAAAAAGAAAAAAATTACAGCCGAGACCAAATGAGCAAACTGAAAAGAGTACAATGAATGTCCCACACATGGGATCTCAAACAACAAGTGATTCACCACTATTAAAAAGTTTTACCAACACACATTGTACAAAACTAGTCCTTATAACCAGGTTCACTCAAGCTATTTGTGAATGCACTCTATTTAGCATATACCCGCCCCCTTCCCTTCCCCACATCCAATCTGCACCCATGGCCCTCGCGTATGTCACTGTATTCCAATTTCAGTAGGTTTGTGAGCCAATCAGAGCAGTATTTCCTCTAACAAATCCAATGGGGATGAAAATTATTATTCATTTTCTTCTTTTAATAATGACTTAATCAGCAGAACAGCCACCAAGCAGATAAATTGTCATGCGCTTCGTGCTAAAAATATCCAGCTTCCCTTTTTTTGTCCTCCAGTTCTCCGAATAGACAGCACTTGTGTGATGGAGCTGTATCTGCCAGAAAACAAGTGAACTTCCCGCTATATGAACCGCTGGCAGATTTTTCCCGTACTGAGGCCCCCAGTCAGGGCTTAAACAGCATTGGTGCTTTGTGTACATATCTAGATATGTAAATAGATTCTATACAATAAAACTGTTCCCAAAAAATAAACTGACAAAAGATTCCAAGACATTTGGTGAATGTCTCTATTGTGCATATTTTCGAGGAGTTCCTGTCCTCCTCTTTTTCTCCCTTAACGTTTTATTCCGTATCTTACAATGTCTCCATCCTTAGGAGAGCACATGCCTAAATTAGGTAAGCAGCATCTCCTCTCTGCTCCAGAGAGAGTAATCTACAATCCGATGCCTCGGGAAAACATTATGCTTTCTTTCATTTACAAAGGGTCTCCCACATGCCATCTCCGCTGCCCGCCGCCGCCGCCGCTGCTGTTTCCTCCCTGGGTAACTGAATCAAGTCATCCTTCCAAGCAACCTGGAGTGATATCTGTTTGCTAGGAAATGGCCCTGGCTTTGTCACAACAGCAGGGCTAAAAAAAGACATCCATCTCTGTTTTTCATTAAGGTTGAAATGTTTTCGCACATTTTCTCATTCCCTTTTTTCTAATAGAAAATGATAGTTTTCCTCCCAGGGAGCCAAATTCCCATGCCATATTCTGTGTTTTCCTCGAAACAGCAAGCACGCACATATTCCCCAACAAATCCATGGGGCTGTACGGTATGCCTGTGAGTGAGTGTGTGTATTGTCCAGGTGTGTATCTATCTGTGTCTATATGGGTGTGCTTGAAAGCGGCACCAAGTGTTAGGCTATACTCTAGTGGTAGAGTGTGAGTGGGGGTGCGGGTGAGGCAGTGTGTTGTTCTGTCCGCTAGGGTAGCTGTTGAAGGGATGCAGCGAGCTGAGGCCGGGCATGCTATTGGGGATCATTGTGATGGTGTTGGGGGTCATGAGGGGGATGTCGTCGGGTGAGCGCCGCATGGCCAGCGTGTAGTCAGGCGGGCAGGCAGTCCTGAGGACCACCT
The DNA here is from genome assembly GCA_037577275.1 of Bryconaethiops microstoma. NCBI lineage: Eukaryota > Metazoa > Chordata > Actinopteri > Characiformes > Alestidae > Bryconaethiops > Bryconaethiops microstoma. The sequence goes on from JBBJLS010000039.1 coordinate 18,284,324, forward strand.
CATGCGGGTGCATGGCCTCACGGCACTCGCGCTCCAGGTCACTGTGCTTCATCTGAAGGGTCATGATCTCCTCCTCCTGCGTGTGGGGCAGCTCGTTGGCTGTGGTGCGCTGCGGGCTGCAGCGCCGGTGCACCTCGTGTCGACGCTTGTCCTTCTTGTAGTAGAGCGCGGCGAAGGCCAGGATGTTCAGGAACAGCAGTGAAGCGCCCACAGCGATTGTCACACTCAGCTCTGTGGAGTAATCCCGCTGGTCCACCAAAAAGGGCTGATTCTGGTTCTGGTTCTGGCTGTCGTGTGTCTCAGTAGGAAAGGGTGTGGGGAAGGGACGCTTCGTGTTGGCCGGAGTCTTCTTGGGGGCACGAGGCGTGACCTCTGGTGGCGGCACCTTGGTTGTGGTGGAGATGATCTGGGTCACCTCATTGAGGCTATGCAGGTGGGGAACCAGCTCCAGCCACAGATTGACTTTGTTGGCGCGATAGTGCTCCTTAACTCGAGGCTTGAGACCAATGTGGAGGTACAACTGGTCCTTCTGGTTGTAGCGTGTCCAGGCCACTTCCTCGAAACGGTTTGGTTTGGTGTGGATGAACTTGGTGTCCTGTGGCACTGGTTGGTTGGGGTCACTGTAAGGGAAGAGGAACAGCATCAGAATTCATCAGAGTAATTTCCTTCACTGCAAAAAAGGAGTGCATCACTATTTTTGATATTTCTGCAGGATGTGGATTATTTGAAAGTCATTAGAGGTCAGTACCCACAGGCTTATATGGTGTGGCAGAAAAAAGAGCGTTCTATTTTACTATTGCCTGAGAAAACAATTACTGACATAGAGACACGCTTAAAGGCATTGTGGGAAGATTTAATATTCTTTCACGCTGAACATCACAATCTACTGGCAACTGCCACTGCTTCTTGATTACAAGGGAGAAGTCAGAGAACAGGAATACCACATTTGCAACTAGCAGAAATTGATTCCTTATCTAAAATAGAAGCAACATCCAAGGTAAGATTATTTCAAAATCTACTGAAAAGGCTGTAAATATACTTCACTGCTCCAATGGGTCTGTAACTGCAACATCATATCTAAGACAAAACAGGAATTTATTACATAATTTAAAAAGTCATTAATAAATATATTCTGAAAATCACTAAAAACTCTGGATATGAATCATCCTGTGTTACAAAAGCAGCAGTGTCAAGAACAACACACACACACACACACACACACACACACACCTACACACAGATGGTTGTTAGATGTTACACTGCTGAAGGGGATTTTAACTTATTTTTTGTTTAGATATACCAGTAACTTTTTTTGTTTAGATCTACCAATTAACTTTGTATTCTTGTGACAGGAGTAAGTAGGTGGTAGGTATCAGCTTAGCACCATTAAAACCATTAAATGCTCAGAAATGAATCATTTCTTCAAATCATGTCTTACAATGTAAAACAAAAAACAAAGTATTAGTGTTTAATCTACTGGACCTCAATATTGGCCAATATTATTGTGTAACTGATGAATCAGTCAGGTCTCTGCTAGGTACTTGTCTTTCTTGACTTACCCGGTCTTGGCAAAGTTGGTCCAGTATGTCATCACCACAGCGCTGAGCATCACGTCGTTTTTGGAGAAGTTGCAGGGGAAGAGCTCGGTGGGTCCAATCATGGGCAGGCCAAAAACATAGGGGATCTCATCCCCGTGCGCTGCATCTGCCCAGGGTGGCACCTGCTCTGTCTGGCAGTGGTGATAAAAGGCATAGAAATAAGTTGGAGACCCAAAGCTGGAGTGGAGGTCCGCTGTGGCCACCGCAGGAGCCACCCATTGGTGGTCAGTAAAAAGGGCCAGCAGGGTCTTCCTCCTGGTTTCTGGATTGTGACGGTCAGCCCAGTCAGTGTACATGAACTTAATGGTCTCTCGTAGGATATCCTTCCCCTCAGGGTAACCGTACAGGTCATCAACAAAGCTCGACACAGCATAGTCAAAGTCATTGGCCTGCACGCCATTCTCATTATCCACAATAAGCTCAACGAACTTTAAGCCTTCACCCTGGTTGACCCCCAACATGATGTCGTAGTTTAGGAACTCCCCTTGTTCCATAAGGATCTGCGGGTCATCAGGTATGACATCGCCATCAATGACAGGGCCAAAGGCAATGTGGTAACGTGCAGGCTGAATGTCTTGCTCAACCAGCTCCTTGTAGTGCTTCTTTTGAAGACACTCCACCAGGTCCACCGTGTCTTTGAGGTTGCAGCCCACCTTTTTGGCCAGCATGCGGGCATACTTTGCCGGCTGGAAGCTGACAGCCCAGCTGGACAGGGCTGTACCACTCTGGGCAATCGCTCTCTGGAAGAGGCCTGTGAGGATACAATGAGATATTGGCAAAAATACCCAATGCACACGATATACACCCAAAGCACAAGCATGCAGACAGAAATGGAAAGTCAGTGGCTGACAGCTTTACATTGTAAGAAATTATATATATTGTAAGAAAATTATAAGCAGACATCTGTCATGAAAATAAGAACACAACCACAAATGAACATGCACTTTGTACAGAGCATCAATGTGCTTAAAATATTGTCTCAATTTTCTAACATGCTGTGTGCAATTAACTGAATGCATACATTTATGCTGAACACCATATCTTTGCTATGACAGCATTAAACAATCTTTACTTTATAAACAAAAATGAAGCGTTAACTTAAGAGTCTGACAGAGGAATGTCAAACGTCATGCAGATCAAGATACAGATCAAGATCAAAAAGCAGAAATTAAAAGCGTGTGTGTGCATGTATGTGTGGTGAGATATTGTGTTTTAATATGACAATCTCTAGTAAGTTCTTTTATGTTGGAAAACGTCTATTCAATAACACCAAAGATATAATTAGAACATACAAATTTGAAAGGTTGTTTAACCAATTCACTCACTTAAAAAAAAACAGAAATACAAATAAATAAGAGAGTTAAATGTCTGGGGTATGACTGCTTATTTTGACATTATTATTATTATTATTATTATTATTATTATTATTATTATTGTTATTATTGGCATCCCAATTCTGCAAACCTGGCCCTTCAGGTAGGATTTTGTCCTGCTCTAACACTCCTGATTTAGCTCACAAACGGCTTTATAAATTAGGTTGCATGACTGTATGTGCCTAGGGTCACTGACGTAAGCATACACAAGCCTGTATTAATAGGTAAGTTATGCAGCTATTTTGGATGATTTATAAAGTAATGAATTATTTGCTCTGATGGCACCCTTGCTAACAGTGGGTTTAAAAGTTATGAAACAATAAAACCCATGTCAAATAAATATTTCTAACAAATACACATGGCAATTATTGACATTTATTACTTGCAACCTCTGTCTATGAGTATAAAAGCAATGAATCATTGAAGTTGAAGTTGAAGTTGAAGTCATCTAGGCTTGATGAGACTGGAGAATATGGAACAAGCAATCTGAGACCACAAAATGTCTCCAGATCTTCCCAGTTGCAAGGTCCTCTCTTTCGGACTCTCCTTTTCAGTTCACCTTGCTTGTCAGGGAACTGGATTGGCATTGGTCATCAACCATTTGTCTTCGGATTTGCATGTATATTTTGGAACATCACTCAGCTGGACAATACAAGGCCCAGTTTTTTGACAGAAGCAGATGTCATGTCTACCAACAAGGTACGTAGAGTCTTTGGAGGAAAAATCCTCCACCATACATAACAGTATGAAGTTACTCA
>JBBJLS010000039.1:18298610-18309267 GCA_037577275.1 Bryconaethiops microstoma
TATATATAGATAGATAGATACGTTCTACACAAGTTTTTGTTTGTTTGTTAAATGTACCATATTTAAAAATTTGAATATATTTATTTATTTTTTTTTTCCCCATATGTTTAAATAATAACCAGAATTCGGAGAAAACCGGCATAATTAAATTTGTTCCCTGTAAGACACTGGGGGTGTACAACTGGGAGCTATAAAGGGTAGTCATGTGATCCTAAGAATGTCCACACACTGGCCAGTGTGTTGGGGCTTGTTTGCATCTGAGTAACAAAAAAAAAATGAAAAGTTAATGACAGCCTTGCATGGTTTAAATGTGTAATCAAGCTATTTCCATGATTACTTCTCCTTTAGTGAAATATGGCCATGAAAGCCCAGGAATCAATCAATCAGGCTTCTCCTCCAGTTTTGAGTTCACACTGGAAAGGCTCAATATAATACAATTACAGACACTTGTTGACAAATGGAAACAGATTTAACAACACAGCATTGGAACGGTGATAAAAAATCTGTGTTTATATGCGTATGAATGCTAGACAATTTTTCAAAGCAGGTTACAAAGCAAGCATATTTTATTTATGGCAAAAAAAACAGTAAAATAAAAGGCAGTATGTAGGACAGGGACAGGGAAAAAAGTGAAAGAGCATGAAATGATTTCTCTCAAACCACTGGCATACAACATACATGAAACACTGTAGTGAAACACTGCAACTGCACTGTCGCTCTCTTTGAGGCGAGGTTCTCTGTAGTCACAATTCTCCAAAACTAATCTGAATTGTTAACCAGCTCCCTTTCCATAGAAAAGAACAACATTTGCATACAGATAACAGGTTTCTGAAAAATAGCACACACGCGTGCACAGTGCTGCTCATACTCACTCACACACACACACACACACACACACACACACACACACACGCACGCACACACGCAATCCAGCCAGCAAACAAACATCTGAGTGAGATGGGGAGTGGTGGAGGCACAGCACGAGCGAGAGAAGGCATGGAGAAAAGCAGAGGAAAAGAAAGCCGCAGCTTGAGAGAGGGAGGGAGAAAAAATCTTTTGACGAGAAGCGAAAGTCTAAAGATAGCCCTCCATCTTCCAACACGCAGGCGGGAAATTCTCTCCCGCTCCTGAGACATGCGAGGGAGTGTGAGACGGGTGTGTATCCTCTCGCCTGCTGGCCCAAAAGCTGACCCAAAAACTAACCTTAGCTAATGGAGGACATTGGCATATTACAGACTTGGCGTTGATAGCGATCCACGGCCCTTCTGGGGCCCCGAGACGAGCTGGGGCCTTCCCCCAGCGCGAGGCAGAAATGACTTCAGAAACATACGAGGAACCTGCAGGCAAGGTCTCACTAATGAGCCTAGACGAGGGAGGAAATGATATCGAGACGAGGCCCTGTCGTCCACGCTCCCTGCAGTAACAAACGTGCCTCTAAAATGTCAGCCTAGTTTTAGAGCACGGCCGTGGCTGGCCAACAACAAAAAAAGACACCTGGATTTATGAAGATGACACTTTCCCAACACAAATATGCTTCCATGTCTTTCAAGATCCAAGTTCACTTGTGGGACATTCTGCATTTGTAAGCTGCTTTGGCAGTTCAAATACATTTCAAATATTCATTGCAGGCACATAACTTCACTCTATTATCCACATCCTGAAATGTTTGGCAGGGTGGGTTCTCAAAAGACAGAAAGGAAAAAAAGAAAGTGCTTCTCCTTTCACCATATTTGGGCCTTTGGACAAGTGGTGACCATGACCAGCTCTTCACCTCTGTAGGGAACCCAGCCATGAGGACAGATGGCATAAACACACAGGAATCTTCCAGTCTGAGCTCCAACCTTTGCAAAACCACAGCGTGATCAAGCTGGAATAAAGATTCTAACCCCATGTACTTGGTTCTGACATTAAACAGAGGCGTGCGATGAAATCAGTCAGAGTTTGATAGAAAGGTTTTCAGAGCCAGCCCGATGATTTGATGAAAGTTGATTCAATCTAGTCGTCCAAATCAACATTTGAACACGTAAAACTGCAAAGCAAGGACAGGAACAGACATATTTGATGTATGATGCGCCGATGCCGATCAACAAACCTTCCTGGAGAAAAACAAAAAAACATAGTCTCCCAACTCCAGTCTGTCTGTCAGAGTCAGAGAGCGGGCAGATGCATTTGAAGAAAAACAAGAGATGAGATGTCAGAGGGAACAGTATTGAATGGTATCTCAGGGGCCAGGGCGGTTAACCGTGTTTGACAGTTGCGGCGGCCGGAGCCAACACCTGAGCTGCTGGCACCAATCTGAGCCCTCTGAGCCGGGCTTGAACCCGCAGCCAGTGAAGCGCCACAAAATCCCCGTTAGTGCATTGTGACAGCCGCCCATATGAAATGTCACTGGCTGCTCAAGACTCCCCCTCCCGCCACAAAACCCACCCTACACACAGAGGTTAGACACAGCTATCGATCGTCCCTCACATTCCTGCGGCTATCTCATAATTATCTTCATTATTCAATTCCCTCCTGCCTGGGGCACACCAACACTCTTACCAAGATGCAGCGCAAGAGAAAAGTTCTTTAGAGTTTCAAAAGGAGCAACACTGAAACTGTAAAATGCTCTGAACATACATTTGCAATGCATGTGGGTTGAAAAAAAACAGTAATGTAACATTTTCCTTTTAATACTTTGGAGAATTGATTTACAAATGAATTGTACAAGCCTTACTAACTTGGAAATAAAAAAGTCTTCATGTGAACACAGCTCATTTGTCTTTTGCAATACAAGAGCTGAACTGTTGCTAATGTTTCCAAGAAACCGGGAAACGGGATTTAATGACAAACCACAGTCAAGCGGAGCTTAAGTAGATCCACCACTCAGTTAGAAGTGTACAGTTACAGTACAGAACACACGCAATGACAGTATGGACAACTTTAACTTTACTAAGCACATCATGATGATTTATTCCTATATGAAACGCACTTTTCACAGGTTCTTCAGCAGACGCACTTTCTCTTTAAATGTAAAGCAAAAAAAACCCCAACATTTAAGTCAATTTGCTTCTTAAATCTTTTATAAATGACAAGGACACCGAAAAGGGTATCACCTTGCAAACAGAATTCTCCTCAACAAAGTGACGGCAACAGAATTATTCATGGATGAACATGTATCGGCTCCTTATCAACTGGGAAATCCTAAACAGTTAATGTCACTGCCTGACATCTGTGTGATAAAAACCTCAACAAACTCAAGCTCCAGCCTCTTTGAACTGTCGATCAGGTACAGGTAACAGTCGCAGGTAATCATCTTCTTGTACTTCGTGTTTTCCAGTTTTAGGCAAACAAAAGAAAGCAATTGGCACTCGGGGGCTTCGAAGAAGAAGATCATTGGTGATTTGTTCACTAAAAGTCGTGTGAGGCCTGCAAATTCTCTTTCCAAAACATGCAAACATGATGCAGGTTCAAACCCAAAATGAAATGTCCAGCAACTCAGTATTGGTAGAATCATGACACATTATAAAATCATCACATATTATTATTTACGCATTTTCTGTCTAGCTTCCCTTTTAGAAGAGCATTATTTATTCATATTTGTGGTGCTCCTGCATTATGAATGGTGCGTAAGTCAGCCAGTCCTGTTTGATTGTATTAGTATTGCAAAAATCCTGATGGATTCTGCTCCATCAAAGGGCCCATCTAAAAGACTTGAGGCGAGCTTGGAAATGCTCAAATCTAAGAGGCTGTTGAAAATTTAAACAGAGACAGAGACCTTCTTTGGGGACCGGTTGTCAAACCTGTCTTAATATGTGGTATGCACAAACAGTCAGTGTTGCAGCACATGGTGGAGACTTGGCTCTCAAAGCCAGAGAACAGCAGGTCCCTACTTTATTGCTTCTCAGAAGTATCTGTGCACACAAACAGTTGCAGAATTTGCCTCCTCCTCTGGAAAACACATTCTTTCCCTTAGTCAAAATCTGAAATTCTCACTTTCACAAATTCCTGCATTTATTTCCAAAATTATCCTAAAGATTAAATACAGCTTGGCAGCTTAGGGTTTGCGCTGATCTGATTTTTGGCAGTAAACTTGCCTACGTTTCTGCAATGACAAGCCTCTATTATACTGTAACTAATTTTAATATTATTAATATTAATAAACTGCTAACAAAACACCAAATATGCATTAATGAAAACAAGACCAAAAAAACATTAGCTCGCTGAGCTGGGCGACACGACAAGCATAACTACTATGGGTTCTTTAACACAAGTAAAAGGCTGAGTTAAATGCATCATAGTCAACCATGCAAAATTAATAAAAAGAACAGGCACATTTTACCACTATAAGAAGGCCCATTAAGTTTCCATGTGAATTCGGTGGCTCAGAATGTAAATCACAGACCCATAACCAGTGGGCAGACCAGGTGAGTGTGTTCACATGAATTGCTAGGGCGGGTCATGAGGGGACCCTTAGTACAACTGTTAGATCCATTTCATGGCTTTTATTGAGCATGACCAATTCTTTGTTGGAATGACAGTGTGGACAGCAAGACATGCCAATCTAGAATGTGGGTGTGTGGCTTGGGACCTTGTATTTCTCACTGGTGCACTTGTTTTAAGTGTTCATGGGAACCTCTACACCAGTGGTCTCCAACCTTTGTCTCATCCTGCCCTTGACATTTTTTTTCCTAGCTCTGACACACCTGATCAAGCTAATTAGCTAATTATCAAGCCTTTCCTGAGCTCAAGTGGCTGAGGCAATCCTAAAATGTACTCTAGGGCACTCCAGGACCAAAGCTGGAAAAAACCAACCCGACACTATACCATGCTCAGCTGCTATCCGTTATATTTGCCAAACAAAGGCTTCAGCACAATAGAAAACTCAGCAATAATCCTGTACCAGAGCATCCAGCAGAAGAAAGACGACATGAGGACTCATGTGCCAAAAATATCCTGATTGATGAAGAGAGAAAGGGAGAAGGGCCAAAAATCTTTTGCAATATCTGTGGAGCATTTGGCTGGAGCGGGCCTGGCTGCAGTTGGGCTGCAGGCGGCACAGATGAAGGGCCTGAGGAGGTGCATCCCTGTGGCTGTTTCCCCGAGACAGAGAGCCATTGCAGAGAGTGAGCCATCGCTTAATGTTTCCATGCAGCGAGTAAACAGCATGCGCCACAGCCAAGCTTGCAGGCAGACCGCTGTAAAGCCAGCAGATCTATGAGGCCCCCAGCCTGGCCTTCTCTGGCTGCACAGTGATGTATAAGATACCAACTGAGCAATAAGTCCCAAAGCTACAAAGAAAGTTGGATCAGCCGGTCCCTTTCTCAATCTGGGGATGCTGAGAACATTCTGACACTTTCTGGGCTGCCCACACGAGCTTATTGGTTTTGATCTGCCCAGTAAGAACAGACAATGGGCCGGAGCCAGGCATGGAGGAGGCCAAGCACCTCCCCTTCTGTGATTACCAACACTCGTCCGAGTAGAAGCCCGAAACCCCTCCAATTAGCAACCCAACAAAAATCAGAGAAAACAGCTTCTTACTGTCAATAGCAAACCGGCAGCTTTTTTGTAGAAAACAAGTTCAAGATGAACTCGCTGCTCACCAGCCTTTCTATGGCAACATTACTGACCTAATGAGAAAAGAAAGGTGCAATTGTTGGAATGGCTGTGGAGAGGAAAGGCTTTTAAGGATCGGCAATTGCATTCATGTGAATCAGGTATGGGAGCTAGAGTACTCCCTTCTCCCCCTCTTAGCAACAACGATTTGTGATTAATGTGAGAATTAGAGGCATTGAGAGAACATGCTAATTGTATTATCTGCTGGATCGTTAACACTGATCCTACAGTGTTACATGATCCTGTTCCAAAACAGGGTTTCGGAAGACAGAGCAAGAACCAACACAAAGAAGTACCCTTCTGAGATAAGGAGCGTTCATGCCATTCATGGCAAGTGTAACGGCTTGTATATTATCAATTAAGACAATAACCTCATTTCCAACAAGTAGTGACATCAAAAACTGTTTGCAAAAAGTCTGACAACTGACAACTGTATTGAGATCCCAGAACTTCATTTTCATTTGTTTTATAGAAGTGTAAAAAATCATTCAAATAGGGCCTGTAATTGGCCATAACTAGCTGTGTTACGTGTGACAACACAGAGGCTTTTTTACATACAGACTCAATGTGGAAACAATAGTGTGCTCATAATTTCAAATCCATTGTAAGGGAAAAATCAATATATTCACTTAGATTCTAAGGCAAATCAGTATATTCAGTTGGTGATTCCTATATTTGAATAATTCTTTCTTTAAATACCATATTAATGTGATTCTGCTGACTAATGATCAAGGTTGTGCTAGGCCACAGTGACATGATTAAATCAAAGCTGTTATTTGTTCAAACTCTATGAACAAATAACAGAAGGCACTTGTTCAGGGCCGTTGTCATGGAGCCTCACTGTGAAAAGCCATAACGTAGGTTCCGGCTGGAACCTCTTCGGGGGAGGCACCTTGGTTTCTGCCCACTTTTGATAAAGTCAAGTTGCTACTATAAGGAATCCTCTCTGTGAAGGACTAGTGGGGAGAATCTTCGACCTGGGACCGCCCCGGGACGAATGTTCTTCTCCTTCTTAAGAAGAAAATAAAGTCTTTGTTCTGAGCGAAGCCTGTTGTCAGTTTGCTGATTTTCCACCTGCCATTACACCATCTATGCAGATCTTATATCCCAAGACTAAGACCCGATAAGGAGCGACACAACCGGTTCTCTGTTGGTCTCAGGACAGCTTAGGCTGACCATAAACTGAATGGCTCGCTATGTTCTGCTTTAAAAGAGACACTGTGAAAGAGATGCTACCCAGAGTGACCCTGAGTTCCTAAGATGTATTGGTATGCAACATAATCATCTAAGCTATAAGCTGTACAGTCTCTGTAATTGGTTATAGTAGCAACAACTCAATGTCTTGTTAACTGTAAGAGTATCCTTCAATGCTTCCTGTTAGCTAGGTTGGGGAAAAATGGTCTTTTAAACATAAGACGGCTTTTTAGGACGAGTGCAGAAAGAGAGAGGCTGAGTACGCGAGAGGGAATGTATACCCATATCAAATCAGTATAAATTAAAAAAAGGTCATTAGCATTAACTACCATGTAAACCACTTAATTGATCAGATTAGAAATAAACAAATGAAAGGAAAGCATGGATGGGTAACAATTAGACACTGGTAACAATTAGAAACAGTCAGTTATATAATACAATTAGTTATATAACACTTTTCACAATGTAAAACATGTCACGTTTCTGCAAAGCTGACCTCTCTAAAATGTTGATTCTAATCATGACCTTAAATAAATGTAGAATGGAGAGAATACATATAAACGTATGAGGCAGTCTTCCAAAAATGTTGCGAGCTTGTTTTTCTACTCATAACTGGGCGCATCCCTCTCTGCCCAGCATGAGCGGAACAGTACACAAACAGACAATTAGCCTGCCACTGTTTCAGCATCCGTCGCCTGAGAAAAGACAGAAAGAAAAGAAAAGAATCCTGCTTCTACTTCTGCATTCAGCCCAAGAGGCTGAGCTCCCAGACTCCAGAGCGACAGGGCACTGGCTGAGAGTCCACCTAGCTGAGAGTGTGGCTGTTCAGTTCTCCAGTAGAGTAAGTCAGTGTGGGCAGTGAGGAGAAGAGGGCGCAGGAGCTAGAACAAAAGCTGGAGAGTTGGAGAAATAATTATTTCCCATATGCACAGGGCAGCGAAGATTAGACCCACCCTCAACGCTCATGCACTTTCCCTCCCTGCTATTCTGAAAAGAGCACATTAGACAATGCACAAAGTGCTGATTCTTGTCAGGGGCCTGCTGAACATTTGGACAGGGTGAAAAAGGTCAAGCTGAGCTATTGTGAGGGCCAGCAGTCAATCTAAACACGACTCAGAATGGATAAAGTGCTGCACAGGCAAGTTGTACAATTAAACCCAGAAATCACTACTCGCCCCGATGGTGCCGGGGGCACAAAAGAGCTGTCCGTAGCACTATGAGTCTGTTTCTGCTGCGAGCACAGCATCACTGTGATTTCCGTGCATAGCATTTTTGGCGGTATAAGCATGTCCATGGCTGCAGGGGGGAAATGCTGCTTTTTAAAATAAATGACTATACACAAATATTCTACAGTTCTGCAATTAGAAAGAAGATATATATCCATATATCTATGAGAAAGGGTTCTCATAAATGAAATCAGAAATCATAACATCAACATTTTTAAACAATAGGTGAGGCTGACACAGTTTATTTTTGGAATTTCAAGAAGGAATATACATAATCATAGGCCGACATGTTGTATACAAGTACAAACTGACAATAGTTGATTTTATTAACTAGAATTTTAATAAAGGTAGTAATTCTTAGAAGTGTTTAACATAAAACAGTCTCATATAATCTGTAAACCCAGCTGAAGTCTGACTGCATGCATGATGTCAAGAAATCCAACACATTTACACATACAGACTGATTTGGTCTACAGCAGTTTAATGAGTCTTTCAGCTGGGACTATACAGGGCAGCCAATGTGAACAGAGCTCATTTACATATATCAGTCGTAAAGACACAGTCAGCAAAACAGACTTTTTAATTTGAAAGACATTCACATGTGGTGTAAAAATAAATCATGACCTTTTCTTGTACATAAACCCACATAAATGTTATAAGTGGACCTCAGGAATAAAAAAAAATCTTTAAAGAGTGAATCACAGTAACGTTTGATATATTTGAAATCTGAGCTTTGTAACATTTTGCCAAGAAACAGGAGACTAAATTTAAGCCACACATCTCAGATGTAATACTTTTTTTTTTATTATTATTACATGATGTACCATCACACCTGCGCAGAAGATTTTGGCAGACCCCCAATTCAAGAATATCATGCTGGAACATTTTCACGAGGCCTCAGTACTTCTAGCACCATGGAGCTTTTCAGTCTGTCCAGTGATGTTCCAAAATACATTGTACATGACACCAACATGATCCTTTGTCCCCAATTCCATTTGTACTTGTTATGCCTTAGACCTGAACATTTATAGTACAGCTGTTGACCTGCCACTGTTACTAGACATAGTAAAAAGACAACCTGCACAGCTTTGCACTATATGGACAAAACCTGCACAGTAATACACTATATGGACAAAAGCATTGGGACATATAATTATTGAATTCAGGTGGCCCCTTACTTCCAGTGAAAGTCAATCTTGATGCTTTAACATACCAAGATATTTTGAACAACACCATGCTTCCAAATTTGTCGACACAGTTTGGGGAAGAACCTTTTCTATTCCAGCATGACTGTGCCCCAGTGCACAAAGTAAGCTTCATAAAGACATGGCTGTGTGAGTTGGGTGTGGAAGAACTTGACTGTTCCACACAGAGCCCTGACCTCAACCCCATCCGACACCTTTGGGATGAACTGTAACAGAGATTGTGAGCCAGACCTTCTCATCCAACACCAGTGCCTGACCTCAGAAATGCTCTACAGAATGAATGGACACAAATTCACACAGAAACTCCAAAATCTTGTGGAAAGCCTTCCAAGAAGAGTGTAAGCTGTCATAGCTGCAAAGGGGGACCTATTTTATTTATCATATTCAGACATACATTTGATAACTGCATAAGTTATTATTATATTAAAACAGTGCAAATTATTAACATGCCATGCCATTTCTAATTTTTGGATGGCATTTTAGTTGTAAGTCTTTAAAGCTGTCTGCACAGATCAGGCTATTAAAACCTTAGCAGTTTTTAACTATTAGTGAATGCAAATACAGTTGTATACACACCATTTGTGCTTTAATCAGATAAAGGCCCAGATGTCAATGATTTAAAAAGCAAATAACAACAACGAAGCCTTCAGAGAGCCTTGCCACACATCTGCTAGAAACGTGCTGAATGTTCGACACAGTCAGGCCCTTTTTCTGCACGAATGCTGACCACACAGTTAAGCTAAACTGGGGTGTGGACCTCTGCTCTGCTGTGTCTTTGTCATGGTCTTCATTGTGTGATGCTGATCTGGGGCTTTTGTAAAGAGAGGCTGCCCACACCTCTGGTTAATGCCTCATTAGAGCCCATAGTGGCCTGGGTGAGGGGGTGCAGTGGTCTTAACTGTTTTTTTAACTCATACCTCCTACGCCCAACTGAAGGATTGTTAACCGACTTCAATGACAATGTCTTTGTCTGCCGTTTTCCCACACCTTCATTCCTCACACCGTGGGTCAAATTGCAGCACTAGCTCATTGGTTCGTCGAAGAGTGATCATTCTGTCCATGTCCGAATCATTAAGTGGCACCTGGCTGTGTTGCGTGCCTACCATGCACACCCTTTCTCATGACCCTTACTGAAGACTGTACTGCAATAGTGCTCTATTCTCTAGATCTAGAAAATGTACCAAAATGAGGAACACAGGTACACTATGTGGACAAACAGTCTTGGGACACACCTCGTAATTATTGAATTCAGGTGGCCCCTTACTTCCAATCTTTATGCTTCAGTATACCAAGACATTTTGGACAACACCATGCTTCCAACTTTGTGGACAGAGTGTTTGGGGAAAAACCTTTTCTGTTAAAGCATGACTGTGTCCCAGTGCACAAAGCAAGCTCCATAAAGACGTGGCTGGATGAGTTCGGTGTGGAAGAACTTGA
>JBBJLS010000039.1:18314151-18326975 GCA_037577275.1 Bryconaethiops microstoma
TCTGCACAGGACTGCAGATGTGTATGTGTGTGTGTGTGTGTGTGTGTGTGTGTTTGTGTGTGTGTGTGTGTGTGTGTGTATGCGTGCTTGGAAGAGTAGAACTCGTCTGCCGGACTGGCAGCACATGGTCAAGTGGTCAACAAAATGAAAATGGAAAATTGCTGCCACTTGTTCTTGCCATTAAAATGTGTGTGTTTGTGTGTGTTTGTGTGTGTGTGTGTGTGTATGTGTGTGTGAGGGAGGTGGCTGGGTCACAGTAGATGGCCCAGTTCTTTCTGTTATTGACATTCTGGTAGATGCTTCAAGAAAATTGCCCGCAACTGCAGCACCACCAGAATATATTTTGCAAAAACCCCCCAAAAAACAGATAAATGAATCCAAGTCATTCAGACAGAATCCACCATGAGAATATGGGCAAATATTCATTTGCTTTGGGAAACTGGAGAATGTACAGAGTATAACATTTTGGAACAAGTGCACTAGGGTCATTAATTGCATTAATTAATTGGCTTCCAAACAAAAATTCATTATTTCAAACATAATTTCCTTTTCATTTACACAAACAGAGATTTCTTAATCTGTAGTTTAAATTCACACAAATCAACAGATGTAAAAATTAACAAAAGTAAAGGCAATAATACTTTCTTTAAATATTTTCACAAAATCAAAAATAGGAAGTTTATAGAAGACAAAGGTTTACTTATGCATGTATCATTGAATCGCATAATACTTTTCATTTTTAACAAGTAATGTTTTGCTTTGTTTGTTAAAATATTTTTTTTGCACAAATATCCTGTTGCAGAATATTTATTGATCATTCAATGCAACTAGGCCAACTAGTGAAACCCTTAGATGTAACAGCAACAGTTATAACCACTTGAACAGTTTGTGGCTGATGCAAATAAACAAAGCATCCTTAAGAAACAAAAAAAATCAAATATAAACAACAATACTGAAGCTTCTTCTTCCAAACGGGGTTCATATCTGTTAATCTGATGTTGGACGTGATTCTGTTCAAATTCATATAATTCATCCTGGAGATTCATGATGGACAGCTCTATTTGCTGCAAACGGAAGTCAGCTACAATACTGTGTAAAAGTCTTGAGCCACCTCTTTATTATTCAAATTTTGCTTACAAAGATCCAGATATTCTTGTATTTTTAATATAGTCTTGAGGAACTGTTCTCCAGGCTTCCTGAAGGACTTTCGAAGACTTTTATTTTCAGTCCAGTCCCTGAACTTGATCAGTTTCAGAGGAATATTTTTGTTTGTTAACAAAAATATTTGACAGTGACCTGTGTATCAATCATTCAAGCATATAAAAACACATCTAACTTAACCCTTTAAATTCTGGACCATTTTTGAGTGTCTTGCATCCCTTTATTTATTGGGCTATAACATTTTAATTCCATAAGCTAGCCATTCATGTCTTATGTTGTTTTTGGTTTTTTTCAGAAGACCCAGGGCTACTTATTTATGTAATTATTTGATGTGAAACTAACAAGTAAAATCTTGATATTATCATTTTTATAAACAAATTCTAGTTTTCGCCTAGTGAAATTTTACTTTTTTCATTTATTTCTACAAGACAATGTTTTTCAGTAGAGATTTAACTTTAGAAATGTGTGGGGTAAAGGTCCATAGCCATTGTTATACATATATATATATATATATATATTTTAACTGGGACATTCTATGGCTTATTTCCAGATGGAATTTGAATTTGACCTTCCTTGGTATCATTATTACTGCTGAAGAAATTAGCAGTCTGCCCCAGAGATGTTCCTGATCAGATGACCTTTAGAATCAAGTCAAACATGATCCCCTATCAGTTACAAACATATGACACACCACCATTATAAAAAAATAATAATATAGCAACAGAAGGAAAATAAATATATATTTATTATATAGAAAGACGGTGGGAAAAATTGACAAATTATGACGAATTTGTTACACTGAATCCAATGACAAGTGTGTGGACCATCGCGGAAGTGAACGCATGCTTTATTGAATGATATTTAGTAAATAATATGTGTCAGGGCTGGGTACTGTGACAGTTGGCGGCCACTAGAGGCTGCACTTTTTTGGTTAGTTCATGTTTTGGGGCTTTTATTTTGGGTTTTTGTTATTAATTATTTATCACAGCTGTGTTTAGTTACTACTTGTGTTTTGTTATTGGTGATTAGGACGGTCTTACATGTATTTAAGAGGTTTGAGTTCTAGGTTCAGGTGTGGGTCAACCATCGTTTTGAGTCATTTCTCTACTGTCTCCCTTTTGTTCTTTGAATTGAAGCTTAAATTCTGTATCTGGTCCTCGCACCAGCTTTTGTTTTGGAGTTAAATAAAAAGTATCTAAGATGGAAGTCTGCAATCGTGTCTGCCTTCACTTGGGAGTCATGGGGGGATGTGACAATATATTAATAATATGGATGTTTTATGGAGTTACGGCAGTGATTTTTTTGCGGAAAACCCTTTTAAATTTACTCTCTTTTGTACACTCGATTACTCTGGAATAATATATTGCATAAACACGGGACTTGGACGATCGTATGGGGTAAGTCTTCTGGATTTCAGTGATGTGTATCATGCATGTGTGTTACTCCTGTCACAAGTCATGAGTCTGAGACTAGAGGTTACGAAAATGAATGCAAAATGCGTTCATGAAGTTCAAAAGGTTAACTCATTTCATTCTCCAGTCCACATTGTCCATTTACAGCTACTAAGAATTCACAACAACTAATATGTTTATGTAAGACCAACCTTAAAGCATTCTGCCCATTCATGTTGAAGTAGCCATGGAAAATGTTTACATTTTTAAAGACCCCACACAGTGGACAGCCTTATTTGCCACTGAGCCAGTCTGTTGGCAAATACTTCTCTTCATCTTCACTTCCGCCACACCTTCCACCTCCACGCAGTCCCTCTCTCACCTCTGCTGCCTCCCACACCCGTCCAAACATCAGCAGCCGCTTTATTCTAGAAGGTCAAGTGCAGCTTCTCCGTCCCACTTGCATACAAGGGGCGGGGGGAGTCATAAATTATGGGCAGAGAGAGAGAGAGTTCCACAATCAGCCAATTAACTCAGAATCCAGAAAGGCCAATGCAATTTCATCTTCACAGTGCTGCACTGGCACCAGCCACAGATTCATTACAGCTGCCTGCCTGACTTTCCCAGGCAGCTACCCCTGCCTACACACATACACACGCACACGCACACACACATGGACGCACACACACCCGCACCCACAGCGAAGCCGTGCGCCCGCCAGACTCCATTTTAACAGCTTCACATCATGACTGTAGAGAGCAATCTCTCTCTCTCTCTCTTTATCTTTCATTTAATGCTTTTTCTTCTCTTCTAATCACTGTGATTGCAGACCAGAGGACAGGGTTAGGGCAAATGAAACAAACAAAAAAAAGAGCAATTTAACACGAGTGCTGAAGTTCATTTTCAACTAAATGAATCACTTTCTTGATTGTAATTTGATTCTCTAAATTACAGGTTGGACTGTGAGCTAGTAGCAAAATCACTGCAAGGATAGGCAGATGTCTAATCATTATACTGGGGAGATTACGCTAAATGCACAAAAGTATTAGGGCACACCTGTTTTTCAGGGTTTGAGCTAGGCCCCTTACTTCAAATGATGGGCAATTTTAAGGCTTCACCATAACCAAGACTTTTCGCACAAACCAAGCTTCATAAAGACATGGTTGGAAGAGTTTGGCATGGAAGAACTTGACTGGCCCACACAGAGCCCTGACCTCAACCCCATCCAACACCTTTGGGATGACCTGGAATGAAGATTGCGAGCCAGGACTTCTCCTACAACATCGGTGCCTGACATTATAAATGCTCAACAGAATGAATGGGCACAGATTCCCTCAGAAACTCCAAAATCTTGTAGAAAGCCTTCCAAAAAGAGTGGGAGTTGTTACAGCTGCAAACAGGGGACCAACTCCATATTAAAGTCTATGTATGTAATTGCCTTGTCATTACAGTCCCTGTTGTTGTGCTGCTCAGGCGTCCCAATATTTTTGTCCATATAGTGTGTATTGGCCATCTTTTCCCTCAAAGAAAAATCATCAGCACTCAGCACTTAGACGAAAAAAGAAGCTTCGAAAAACTTTTTCGTCTAATTTCTTTAAACACTTTGCCCACTATTATTGTGATTTGTTCTCACAGTGATGCATGCCCCCAGTGGCTCTGAAAATGAATCAGCAAGCTGGGGTTCAGAACTGAAGCGCAATTTCCAGCTGGCCCAGCATCCATTAGCTCAAGTCTGGAATGCAAAAGAAACAAAACTACAGTGCCATTGAGCAGTTTATAGGCAGAGCTGCCCTTGTGTTTTTTCATGCATTTCTAAAAGCGTCTTTGGGGATCGCATCGAGGCAGCAGTGATGAATGTAGCGTGGACTTGCCAGCAAAGATGAACGGAGGCACAAAGTTCATCTACCAAACCAAAGGAGTGCACCATCCCTGACTGTGTCTCCTTTTCTCCATGCTGACCTGGCAATGGACCCAACTCCACATGTACCCAACCCAAGCTTTTTTCCAGGAGGGTCCTTCACAGTAGCCTCTGAACGAGCCATGTTAACCCTGACAAACCGAATATTTCTACAATGATGCATTCAGAGACTTTGCTTCTCTTTAACTAGAGCAACTATGCCCATGTGAAACTGGAGCTTTCTGTTGGTAGATGCACTTTGGTAGTTTATGATTTATTGTTTCGTATATATTCTTGATAATTAAAATTTTACAGAACTTGTTCTGATCGGCGTGACGAAGTTATACCTTACATGATGATCTAATAGGACACTCTTTTGAATACTTTTCATAATGTGTACATATCATACTTTTATTCAGTCCTTGCCCAAAGGATTCGCGAGATTTCAAATATATGCTGCACAGTCCAATTTTAGGCTCCACAGGATACAAATACTGTGACCCACAGTGGAACAAAACAGTCCTTGATGTCCAATTATGTACATTAAATAAGTTTAAAATGCACACTGCTTTCACTTTCCCAGGAAAAATGTGCATATTCATACCATTTCATAAAAAAAAAAAAAATAATAATAATAATTAAAAAATAAAACACTTAGAGTTGCAACGATGCAATAAGCTATAGACTATAGTGCAATAATGTTCCTTAACTAAAGGTATGGAAGATGTACCCTTGAGGATACCCTAGTGATAGTGTTTGTACCCAGAAAGGTACAGTTTATAGGGGGCTTAAACGTTAAGAGTTAAAAAGTAAAACCTCAGGTCTGTAGTGAGGATGAGCTAAAAGAACTGGTCACCCGTGCTTAATAGTGCAGACTGTTGAGAAGCGCCATATTAAAGAAGGGGTTACAAAGACACATGTTACACAGCCAGCTGAGAACTGGATAAATAAGAGTGACTGCAGATGTCATTGCAGGCTATTGTATTGTGCTCGATGAGTCACATGAGTCACTCTGACATAATACGGGAGTACAGCGGCGCCATATCAGATTTGACAAGTGAATTGCAGAGCATGATAGCAAATAAATTATGATACAGAAGCAATGGCACACAGCATAATGTATCAGTTTAGATGACTGGCCTGAGACAAGCAGATAAGAAACTAGCTGGAAAAAAAAGAGGCTGTCAGAAGGCTGTCGTTAAAATCACAATCTACAACTATACACAGTAATATCACTCTTGAATCTGTTTTACAGTAACTGTAACGCCAAACAGACATTTAAAGTGAGATGCTATAGCTAAACAGGGCATTGTTCAAACAACTGATAAGAATGAATCTTTACTGGTTGATTGCTCATATTCTTACAAATGTGTTCTGTATACATACATTTGCATATTTCATTGTGAAGACAATTCAGAGAGTTTATTATAAATAAACAAACAAATAAACAAACAAAAAACAAACAAACAGATGAATAAATAAACCTCATTTTTTATTGTTTATTCAAGAAAACACTACGCAATATGTTTTTATAAAGCACCATTTTTATGTCAGGGCCGCACAGTGGCGCAGCAAGAAGGTCCTGGGTTCGACTCTCGGGTTGGGAGCAGGGTCTTTCTGTGTGGAGTTTGCATGTTCTCCCGTGACTGTGTGGGTTTCCTCCCACCACCAAAAACATGCGTGCATTGAGGAAAGGTTGATTGAGCACAATAAATTGCCCCTAGGTGTGACTGTGAGCGTGAATGGTTGTCTGTCTCTGTATGTGGCCCTGTGACATGCTGGCGACGGTCCAGGGTGTACCCCGCCTTCACCCGTGGCAGCTGGGATAGGCTCCAAGCCCCCCCCATCCCCCTCCCCCCCGAACCCGAGCGTGGGATAAAGGGGTAGGAAATGGATGAGTGGATTTTTATGTCAATTTAGTACAAAATCTAGCACAAAAATGTACCATAGTTTTTTACTGGGAATATGGTGTCAAATTAATATGCCAAATTCCATTAAAAAAAAAGATATCCAGAAATCTGGGGGGGGTTTGGTTCTGAATGTTTATTTTAAGTAAAGCAGTTTTAGGAATGGGCATCAGAACTGTGACACCCCAGATAAACATGCACCATTTGTGTGAATGCTGTCATTAATACAAAAGATATAGACATGTTTGGATGGTATCTTCTGATTAGATTCTATAGTAAACAGCCTTTTCAGTGATGCATAATCTGACATGATTGTGCCAAGTGTGTGCAAAGCTAAGCCTTCATTAAAATAGGTAAAATACACTTAGACGTGAGTGCACTGCCTGAGTTCGTTCCTGCTGTCAGCGAGCACCCCTGAAGGATATTCATAAGGTGCAGACGCCTCGCGGGACGCCGATATTGTTCCAGCTCCTTTCCTCTGCGTGTTTTAAATCCTGCATGATGCCTATCTGATGGGCTGAGTTTTTAATTACTCAAAATCTCTGCTCTCCTCTGCTGGCATATGCTTTGGTCTTATTTACTTTCCGTGCACTCCACAAGAAGACATCAATAATTCTCTAAGAACCCCTGCACTATTCCAGCAAGAAGGAACTCCGGCTTGAGAACTTATTTTTGTTTTCTTTTTCCTAAACGCTCTGGCTCTCTCAGCATGAACGCATGTGCAGGATTAATTATCCAGGTATCGCTTCCTTTAAGAGGACCAGGGCACGCCTGTGAGACTTTGCGTAAGGCAAAGGAAACAAAACTCTAATGTGGCCTTTTTCCCCCCAAAAAAGAAAAGAAAACATAAATAAGTAAACAAAAACAAACAAAGAAAACAACAGAAAACAAACTCATAATTTGTGGTCATTTAAGGTGATATTTGAGCACTGCTGCTGAAAATAATGCAACATTGTAAATTATTGGCGCCGACGGTGTTTGGCAAGGCGTCAGTGAGGATCTCTACTCTGAAATGGGCTGCTGTGATATAAGAGGGGCTTAAAGTGGTTGAGTGATAGCCCATGCTGCGCTGGCGGGCCTGGGGGAACAGCAACATGAATGGAGGAGATTTGAGGCTGGTTAGGCCACCCTAACAGACTGCAAAATCCACCATAAACAGAACAGCCGCTCTCCAACTTAAAGCACTGTTGCTGGCTTTAAACTCTCTTTAAGGTGGAATTCTCAAAAAAAAAAAAAAAAAGGCAGCATGTAATATGGGGAGGGGAAACACTGTTGAACTTAAGTCATGGTTAGAAGGATAAAATGAGTTTTTAGCCGCTTCTGGGGCTTATAGGAGGACGAATAGTAGCCGTTTGATGAAAAAGTCAATTGCTTTCGCAGAAACGTGTGATTAGAAAAAAAGATGAAAAAGAAACTTCGGCTGCTGTGCTTCAAAAAAGGCGATAATACACGCGGCAATACTGGAGCTGGGGCTCTGAGGTACTTTTTTCTCTCTCTCTGGTACCATTTCAGTCCTGAATCGCAACATCTTCCCCAGAAAATATATGATTTCCTGAGATCACACTGCACTCTTGCTACACATGACACTGCATTCTTAAATAAAAAAAAAAGCAAGTGCTGTTGCGCTTAATTAAAATTCAAATTTCACATTACGCATGATGCAACATTTAGTGTACTATTACCACGATACATACTGCCTAAGACTACCGTTATGCATCACCATAATTAGGCTTAATACAATTCGTGTTCCACTATATTCCTATTCTGCCCTAATTTGATCAGCTGCAATTTTGCTCAATAAAAAAAAGAAAAAGAAAAACAAAGCGGCGTATCCCCGTCGCAAATATTTGTAGATTCGTGCCCCCGGGGTGGAAGCGGGTGGCAGTAGCTGGATCCAGAAAATCTCCTCCTCCGTCACTCGCTCACTTCAGAAAGGAGCCAGAGACTCTTCCTGGAGCCAGGGGCAGCATTTAATATTTCAACACAGGCCTTACGCCTTGGGCCTGACAGGTAGAGGAGCAGGTGTTGGCAGCATCGCCACAAGAGTTCTACCTAAAAATCACTGGAGCTCAGCTAGATATAAACATGCAAAGTGAATAGGTGCAGATAGATAGAGCAGAGAAAGAGAGAGAGAGAGAGAGAGAGATGAAAAAGGATAGGAAGGAAGGAGAATAGCATCCAGAGCAGAAAAAAAATCAAATAATAAAAAAATCCTTTCAAGGATTTTCTGCATGTGCTCATTCAGTAATGATGCAGGCTGGAGAAAGGAAGGAGTGCTATAAGCTTTTAAAGATGCTATTAAACATGTATTAAGGGAAGCACACTGCCTAGGGACAAGGGACATGCATTTCATAGCATAAATGTCACCTCTTGCAGCTCCTGCTATATGGGGAAAATGAAAGTTCTGTCTGGGGTACAGGAGTGCATTCATATTGCAAATATCAACCTGCCTTTAGACTGAGTGAGACTCCAAAGTGTCATTAAATGCCAGCATTTATAAATGTAGGGTTGGGTTATAATTCATTCCTTGTCAAGGGCATTCCCTGGATCTTTGAAGGGGAAGACAAATAATAAGTGAGCAAACTGACACTCTAAAATAAAGTCTAAGGAACAGTCCAGAGAACTGTAATAGCCAATTTACACGCTTAAAAGTACCAGAACGGGTTCTTTGTAAGATGCTTTTAAAGTGGTTCCCAACCTTGGTTGTGGAGCCTCAGATGTCTTACACATTTTAGCGGCTTTTCATGGTACAGATCAAGTTCGATTTCTCAGCATATCTGATTTGAGAAGGACTGGACGCCTAATTTCTGAACAGAAAAAAGTGGCATTAAATATGAGTCAAATCTTCATTTCTGTATATGTGACATAGTTTGACCAGTCAGATCAGATTTTTTGTAGTTTTCTAGGTGGTGGTTTTTTACGTCAGAACAAGAGGGTTGACACTAAGCAACAGATAGTATAACTTAAACAGACATTTAGGAAATTTAGCTTTTAACAGACATTTAAGTCTTTTCTTATTTGTACGCAGTTTTACAGCAACTTTCAATAAAGATCATCCTACTCTGCTTTCATGCTATGTTCCATTTGCTAAAAAATGTAAAACTGTTGCAGAATTAATATTCTACTAGTTCTTTTGGTTAAGGTGTGTGCACTATGGCAACTGATATGGACAGATTTGTTACTTCTGAAATCTGGAACTAAAACGTTCTCACTCATCACTTAAATAACTCTCAAAAACACCTTTTTTAAAAGAGAGCAAATTTAAAGAAAAGGCCTTTAATCGTAACCTTACTGAGGGCAAATACATTGTCCCACTTACGCTCACTGGTTAGCTCATGCAATACATGTGTGCTTCAACGCAATGTGCCGTATACCAGCTCCCCACAGCCATCTTACGCAATATACATTTCAAAACGTACAATGCACAAATGCCTACTATATAAATTTAGTTTGTTGATTATGTTCAGAGATTAGGTGATAAGTATGTGTGGGAGAGAAGACATACATCATGCGTAACACTGAGGCAGCGATGATACTGGGCTCTGAAAGCGGTGGTTACGTAACATCAGCTCCTGTCTGTCACAGATGTACCAATGCTCCAGTGTAGCTTTAGCAGTCCCTGGCTTTGCAGAATGTACCATGTGGAAGTACTTCCAGGTCAATACTTGCCTGCACCTGACTGCAGCTCATTGCGCTGTTTGCTTCTGGTACTTCTGGGCTTGCTCACCAAGGTGAAGGATCACACTGCCTGAGGTAGATCTGAGATTCTTGAGGAAAGCCAAGATGACACGTCGCACATAAAGGGGGAGGGTATGCATAGGAAGCTTTAAAGGGACAGAGTAACATTGTTCGTTACATCATAACATCTACAACTACAGCACCGAGAGTAAGGCAAACAATAAGGCAAACTGCACAGATAATCTGAAAGGATTTGTAACCCAAAGACCCATAGACTAGCTTGATGGTTGTGTAATTTTAGGAAAAGAATCATTTCCAGACTGACAACCTGAACCTCCTGCCATGTGAGTATTTTAGGGCTACTTTCCAAAGGCAAAAATCCACAAGCACAGATACACCGCAGTGTTATGAAAGTCATAGATCAGGGTTGGAATAGGAATAGCCTCAGGACACAGTGGAAAGAAATCAAAGACAGAGCAGCTTTACCTAAGAGGGAATCTCATTTAACTTAACTGAGGGCTAGCATACTAAAGAATGAAAGAAAGGACATTCTTGATGTAGAGGCTTTTGGTTGCTGTGCTGCGATTTAGTCCTGAACCACTGGGCTTGGAAACTGAGAACAAATCTGAATTTGATTGCTATTTCTTATTTGGAGGAACTTTGGAATGTTGTAGACCAGATGAATAACAGCATTCTCTGTGTGGTTTGTAGAGAAATGCTAGCAAATGAAGGAACACCAGCCAGTTTGTATAGTACAGTCCAGAATAAACCAAGGGTTGGAGGAATACTGGGGCACCCAGTTGTCAAGAAAGGTCATGTACTATTTTATTGACTGGCAATCTCCTGTTTCACACAGAAAAGGTCCTTGGGGTTTTCTTAGGTATTCCAGATGGTTATACATGAAATGGTCAACAAAAAACCCACATGATTCCTTCATATCTCCCACTATGCATTAACACTCCAACCCTGAATGCAATGGCAGACATTCTATCATCACGATATCACATCACAAACTGATCTTCACCTGACTGCCATGTGAGGGAGACTGAATACACACAAGCTCGTCCACTCTGCTCCGAACCAGCCAGGCATGAAACCAGTCACAGGCCCCACTTGAGATCTTTTACGTGCAATATGAAGGTCAGATCTGTCTTGAGGAAAAGCCCAATGGATAGTCTAGAACAAACAAGTCTGCTTTGTGGGCTCAAAAATACAGCAAGATGGCATCTTCGCCAAGGAACCAAGACAACCCCCTGCAAACTGGGCACGAGATTTCTTCTTTTTCTTTACACTCCTTCTGTCTTCGCCCGTGCTCTCTTTCTCTCCTTCCCTCTTGCTTTGTCACTGTATTGAAGGGGGGCGAGCAGTGATGAAGAGCTTTAATTGTATGTCAGTCCGCCCCATGGTGTGGCTGCATCATGCACGGCTGGCCTTCTCTTTCGCTCGCATATCTCTCGCTCATTACACTCTTGCAGTCCTGCAGGCTGTGATGCTCTCCAGGCGGCTACTTCATTAGCGTGAATCTGGCATAAGGAGGAGGAGAGAAAAAGAGAGAGCGGCAAGGAGACAGAGAGGCCAATAGACAAACGGAGGGAGAGACAGTGTGTGTGCATGAGTGAGAGAGAGCGAGAGAGAGAGAGAGAGAGAGAGAGAGTGAGAGAGAGAGAGAGAGAGAGGGAGACAGTATGGCTGGAGCTGCCCCAAGCAGTAGTCTTCCTCTTCCCATTCCCAGCTGCTTCGCCTGCCCAGTCAACTATAATAGACTATTGATTTTCAATCCGCCGTCGGATCAGACTCCACTTTTACCGGTCACTCATGATATTAGCTGTCTATTAACTTTGGGCTCCTAGGCCTAACAGCTTGTCAGCATGCTGGCATCACCCCACCCCTCCCTCTCGACCACGCAACCACAGCCCAATCAACTGATTAGGTTCAAGAGCAGTGCAGCACAAAGCAACACTTCACCAGTCTACGAGAGTTGTCCTTAACTTAATAACACAAAGGTGAGCAGCTCAGGGTAGGAATGAGCTGTGAACACTCCAAGAAACCATCATACTGAGTGCAAGTCTGTGTTAGTTGCAATAAAGCACCTCTGTCAAACTCAAGGCAATTTCTTGCGAACCGCTTATTATCCGCTCCATGTTTAAAAATTGCGAAACCACCACTTGCCCCTCCTTGAGTACTCTGTGTTAAATGCACTTTCAGCAGGAGGTATTCTGGTCCCAGAAGACATTTGATTTTCCTTATGTAGTAAAATAACACAATTATCAAGCAATCATGCCAAGATAAAAAATCACATCCTCCACTCATGTGTTATAACAACCAAATAAATAGCCCCTCAAAATGGTTTTAGTTGTTTGTAGTTCTGAAAGATTTTTCTAGCCCAACTGAAGCTCTTAAATACAGTATTTGCTCTTAGCCAGTGTTGTTGGATGGTAATGGTTATAACTGAGGCGGTGCAAAATGGAAAAATGTGCTGCATATACTGCATGATTTTCAGGGACAGTAAATTTTGTTTCTGAATACAGACGTGAAAAGCTAACCGACCCAGCATATCTCTGTCATCAGTGTCACCAAGAAACGGTCAGTCCTTCCATACCACATGATCTGTTATGCAATTACAAGCAAACAACCTACAACCTACAACCCTGCAACCACATTTTTTTTTTAGAGATTAAGTCCAGCTCTCCCCTCTTTTCTCTCAAATTTCTCACGCCTGTGGCACCACTGTGTGCATGTATCTGTGTGTGTGTGTGTGTGTGTGTGTGTTGTACAGCCTAAGGCTGTACA
>JBBJLS010000039.1:18327075-18357631 GCA_037577275.1 Bryconaethiops microstoma
GGTTCAGGGACTGGACTGGAAATGAGAGACTCTGAAAGTCCTTCAGGAAGCCTGGAGAACTGTTCCTCAAGAACACACTAACATACTAGAAAGTCTGGATCTCTGGAAGCAGAATATGAAGTAATGAGAGGGGGCTCAAGACTTTTGCACAGTGCTGTGCTAATGCTAAATATAATACAAGAAAAAAAAGATAATATTAGCAATATAATTATACATATATATAATATAAAATAGTGTTTAAAAAGAGAGAAGTTGGCTCACGTCCTCCAGGCCACCATTTGATGGACGTGACTGTTGGGCAGTTTAGGACAAACTCCTGAGTGGAGGGGTCGTAGGTCGCCGTGGTCTCCAGCCTGCGGATGTGTGTACCTGAACAGCAGACAGGCAATAACACACACACACACACACACACACACACACACATATATACACACATACACACACATATACACACACATATATACACATATACACACACATACGTATACACACACACGCATACGTATATACACACGTGCGCACACGCACACACACACACATATATACACACATACACACACATATATACACATATACACACACATATATACACATATACACACACATACGTATACACACACACGCATACGTATATACACACGCGCGCGCACACACACACACACACACACACACACACACACACATGATGAGTTGGAAGCTAAGTGCTGGCTGAGCCCATGAAGTGCCAGTGGACCTCACTGATTGCTAATAGACCTATAATGAAGCGGGGCCTCATCTACCCAGCAATAACAGTCAGCAGCACTCACGGAAAATCACGCCTGTTTTTCACCAGCCACAAGGCCTGGCCCAAAGATGATCTGCAATAAAAGCTCTTTTTAAGGAAGAGAAAATGGAAGAAAATGGTGCTTCTACACTCCAAGTGTTTTTATGAGGGTGGGTTTTGGTTGGGTTTTATCTGGTTGCAACAATGGAGATGGTTTCTAAAGCAACACACTATGCCTTCATGGCAGCAAAGTGAAACTGTCACATTAACAGCTCAAAACAACACCTTCCACTCCAAAATCTCCCATCTGACCTGTTTCACTATGGTTCCAGGAGTCAGGCTCAATTCAGCCTTTGTGCTCGGTTCTGGAAAACGCAAGGTGTTAGAGCGAAATGAATCAACAAGGCAAAAAAGATTTAACCCTTTAAGGCAGAATGTCACGCCGGTAATGCATTACACGAAGGAGCCATAAATAGAGCTTTCTGACAATATGCCATTTATGTATACTGGGTATACCTTGTTAAACCCTAGGATCTGCATTACATCTGCAGTTACCTGTATTATCCTCCCATTAAATAAGATGAAAGTTCATTGGCCATTTTTATTTGGTTTTCTCGTGGATTGGTAGATGATCCAATCAAAATAGGTATTTAGCTTTAGAGGTCTAGGTTCAACACAGATTTTCTTCAAGATGGGTGCTGAAAAACTAAGAATGAGTTTTCATTGCTCCTCAAAGGGAGCAATGAGAGGCTGGAGATGGTTCAGGATTGTCTGGAGTGTGATGTGTCTCTGTATAGCTTTAGTAATACATATAACCATTAAGTGCACCTAAATATATCCCGATGGCACTGATAAAATGGTCAGAAGCCTGTAAAAACAAAGTAGATACATCATGTAATGCTTATAAGTTCCTAAACAAGTTCACTATTCAAATTATTTGTTCGATTTTTTATAATTCTGTATTATTTTGTTGTGAGTAACAATTTGAAAATAATTTTGTCTTTGCATATTTGTTTTCCATCTGTAACATTTAGTATGTGTCTACTAACTGGCATTAGTGAAAACCTGGGTCCCCAAGCAGATGTTTTTTTTTAAATCAATTGCCTAAACAATGTTTAATTAGGGTTAATTACAATGATAAATATGGAGAAACTAAAAAAGTGCACTGGGAATATATTTCAGAATGTTGAATAATAGGGAGATACACTGATTTATAATGATTAATTAGACTGTAACACATACCCTCAGAATTATTATATTATGAATCTGCCTGTGTACTCGGCACTCCCTCTCGGCTATGGACCTGACCTGAGTGATGATACACCTAGTCAATCCACTCCACTTTCATTCTGCTCCCCCACAAACCCCCTCACCCGCCCCCCCCACTACCCCTCTTTCACCAACCCCCAAAATAACATCTCTGACCTTGTTCCCAACTCCATCTCTAAAGACCTGAGTGACACTACTGCCTATTGATTTTCAGGGATGGCCTCCAACTGCTCTGAGGGCCCGATCCCTTCTGAGGCTGGGGTGGCATAAAGCACAGCATCTTGTGATTGCTTCTCAGAGCATTGGCTTAACCTTAAGCTAGCGATGGGCTGGTAGACACAAAAAGACTGTCACAAGAATCAAGGCGAGTGACACTCATGCTGCACCTTCACTGTGACATAGCTTTCACTTACTAGCACAAGAAGGTGTGCTGAAGGATTTAGCAATTTGACATACATGCTAAAATGTCGCTCAATATGATTTAAAACAAGCTGTAAACCTGCTCAAATTATTTCAATCCTCGGTGCAGAGTATATGGACATACAGAGAAGGATGCTCCTTAGAGCCAGACAGCATGATTCTCTAACATATGTCCAGACCAGATCTTCTCCTCCAGCTGGCCGTACGCTCCGCTCACATGCGCGGTGCAGTAGAATCCGGTATTCAGACTAGAACAAGCTGTTTGAAACTTGAGGTCAGTGCCCTTCTTTAGGTAGCAGTCATATTTACATTACACCATCTTGGTGAAAGGCTAATGCAGGGCAACAGGCAGAGTACAAAAAACTGCAGGTCCATTTTCACCCAAAAATAGTTCTCTAAAGGTTTCCTTAGTAAAGGTAATGAATCTATATAGAACCGTTTAAATTACTTTAATGGTTGGTTAAAAATTTTTTCTCTTTGATGATAAAACTGAAAAAAATGTTCTATATCAAAAGCCACATAACCTTTTTTTAGTACCATATAGGACTATAGTTAGTGTTAGTGCTGGATAGTTGGTTGCATTAATAAAATCATTCAGACATATATTGCTGTGTATCCCCAGATGAACAGGGATGGTGTGCTCATTTGTTCCTGCAGCTCCTTGAGCTACCATTAGTCTACATTCTTAAAGATAAAAGTTACTAATTGGTCTTTGGTTTAAACACATGATTCTAGGCAATGGTGGAGATGTACTTTAATATGAGGGGAAACCTCAACAGTTGTGGTTTTAGTGGTGTAAAGGTATAGAGATGTTAGTTTTTCTCATACTTGCGTTTTTAGGAACATTTTGTGTGTGTAGAAGGGAGTTCTTTATTTATGTGTTCGTGTTTGTCTGCTTCACTATCTTCCAGCGGCCACGTTAATGACAGCATGTCTTCTGCTGTGTCACAATAGGAGAGCAATAATGGAGAATAAAACAATAGTGAATATAAGATCCGAAAAACAGCGATAGGTTCATGAATAAAAAAAAATATATACTTTTGATTCATAGGTAGTTTCTAGTAGTTACTGATTAAAAGTCTTTCCAAGATGGCAGCACGCTGAGTCTCAGCGGCCTTTCTCTTTTCAACACATTGGTGCAAAAGTTTAGTTTCAATCGACTTTCACACCAAACCTTCGCTCATGTATTATCAGAACAACGGGAGCACATATCTATTACTGCAGGACTCTGATACAGTTAAGATAAGTACTGGTGCTGTCCTTGGTTTGATGCAGGGACCAGGCCCTCAGAGGGGGCATCGCAAGCAGTGTGAGGAAACGGAGGTGCGGCATGTTGGCTGGGGTCCACGCTAGGCTAAAAGCTAACGCTAGCTGGCCAGCTATCCCGTTCATCTTCCTCACCAATGTTTGCTCACTGGACAAAATCTGGAGGGGATTTAACTCCAGCTAACAACTCAGTGTGAGTTCAGAGGCTGCTATGTTTATATTTTTTTATTGACATGGCTCAGTGACAGAATTCCAGATAACAGAATGCATATTATCAACCTGCTAATGTTCCATGGAGACAGAAATGCAGCCCAGTCCGGTAAGATCCGCGGTGGGGATTAGTGTGTTTACATCATTCACCGACCTATGATGGTGAGGCCTCCCTTTCAGATGTGATGGATCACTTCTATGCACAGACTGAATTACAAAATGACACGACAGTGCGGAAGACCTGTCCTCCAGTTAAACAGGTGCTGTGCCTGACCTTGGCTAATGTGAGGAGAACTCTGCTTAGAAGGCTGCCAGACTAGACAATATCCCTGGTAATGAACTCTGAGGATGTGCGTACCAGCTGGCAGATGTTCTCACAGACATCTTCAGTATCTCTCTGAGTATCATTGTTTCAACAGGCTTCAATGTCAGCACCAACATCCCCTTGCCATCCCGTCACACTCTCACCCATCATCATGCAGTGTTTTAAGAGGCTTGTCATTAGAATTGTGCGTATGCTCCCAACTTTTCAACAGATGATCCCACCACCACCACCCTTCACCATCCTTACAGACCTGGATAAATAAGACAATTATGTGAAAATGCTGTTTATAGACTTCAGTTCAGCATTCACCACCGTCATTCCTCAACATCTGATAGGAAAGCTGTAACGGCTGGACCTGAACACCTCCCCCTGGAACTGGCTCCTGGACTTCCTGACTGGGAGACCTCAGGATCAACATTTCCAGCACCACCATGCTGACCACAGGGACCACCTGCTGAGTCCTCAGCTGTTCACGTTGATGACCCACAACTGTGCAGCAATGCACAGTTCAAACAACATCATGAAGTTCACTGATGACATGACCGTTGGTGGGTTTGATCAACAGAAACAGTGAGGTGGCATACAGAGAGGAGGTGCAACGGCTAACAAACCGGTGTAGATCCAACAATTTTTCTCTGATTGTGGACAAAAAAGATGGTTGTTGACTTCAGAAGGGGACACTATGATCACTTTCCACAAGTTCCTTGGTGTTCTCATTGCAAGGAATCACATGTGAACCCTCAACACAAGCTTCACACCCAGCAGCAGCTGTACTTTCTGAGGAGACTGATGAGGAGAGACTTGTGGTGTTTCTGTTTTTGTTCTTTGTGTTGCACCATAGTCATGGAGGAACATTATCTCATTTCACTGTGTACTATGTATATGGTTGAAATAACAATGAGCACCTACTTGACTTGATTCGACTTGAAAGGCTTTAATATGGATAGAACTCTACTGCACACAGGGGACTGGAATTTTTCCCTGTTCAGACACCATCAGTAAAGCAGTAAAAGTACTACATGACTTCTCATGCTAAACATGTCTTCCATTTTAAATGCCTATGGACGAGAGCATCTGCTAAAGGCCTAAAAGTAACATTTACATGTACATAATGTACATGTGTATTTAGTACACAATACATCCTTGCTCCCTGGTGAAAGCCAGAACCTAAAAAACTACAAATATACACATGAGATACCACTAGTGAAGGTTTCTTCTCTTTCAGTGATGCACACAAAAGCAATCTGAGTGCAAACAACATAACCTTGTGAAGAATGTTTAGTCTGAACAGGACTTTCTGATGACCTGTCGATGCTCTGTATTCCTTCATGTGATGGTGTGATTGCTGTGTTTTAATAGGCTTGTTGCTTCGAGTGGACTAGCGGATTACACTGCTTTCCTCTTCTTAAGTTCTGAGGTCTCAATAAAAGATGAAGCTCAATATGAACTTTTTATCCAAGACTAAGAGCCTTTTCAGTATTGATGGTATGAATAGCTATTTTTTTTAAATCTGGGCCAGCAGTATGCCATGTCTCCTTTTTGTCTCCATTTGTCTTCTGGGCCATCAAGGATCAGTATTTGTGCAATATCAATATTACAGACGAACGCTGAACACGTTCTGAAGAGACTTCCTCAGCGTAATTGAAGACTGGTTCTGGCCCTCGTCTGAGAAAAGAGAGATGATGTTAACACACTGCCTTGTTTCTTTCCTGTCGTCCACCCACCCACCCACAAACCCCCCTGGCACCCAGCCACCAACATGAGAGAACAATCATGGCAAGCTGGGAAAAACAAAAGCAAGTACATTCTCTCAAAAAGCCTGTCCTCCAGCAAGTATCCCTTCATGATGAGGTGCGGAGGAGTCCACTCTGCCAGACGCTCTAAAGCGATCAACAGATGAATGACCCTCTCCTGCCAATCCACACACTCCCACAAAGTGCTTCGTATGCTATGCGTGACTCACCATTTGGCTAAAGATAGTGAAAGAATAATGGAATTTGATAATCTCTTGTTTTCCCATCTCCAGGAGTAGATAAAGTCCAGATTAAAGCTGGATTCTACATTCTGCCTGTCCACATATGAGGAGATGAGAAGAAATATCACTACAAAGCTCATGTCATGTCTTGTGCCGTAGCTGCTTTATGAGGTCCCTGAAAAGTTTTTGCGGCAACCCAGAGCAATGCGCAGGAGGTGACATCCCAAGCCAAGCCTAATTAGCAGCCCCTCAGACAGCCAGCATGGAAGGAAGGCGGGCAGGTTTGGGGAGGGAGCCATTCTCAGCATGGCCCCCTGAAATACAGATGAAAAGCACGACCCTTGGGACAGGCTCTAAAACAAAACACAATCTGGCCCAAACCCCCTACCTGTGCCTGGAGGCTGCATGCTAGAGCACGGCCAAGGCACACTGCTAACTGGGCAGCAGACATGAGCTTCCTGCTCCCGCCAAAGCTATTACATCCCACTTCAACCCAGCCCAGAACAGCAGAAGGTGACAGAGAGGTGGCAGGAATCGGCCAGCTAAAAAGACATGGGAGGACAAAACGCAATTGGCAAGCTGATCAGCTTCTCCTGCCTAAAACTGCAATCAAAACGAACAAAGTGGAGGCAAGGCTCACCCGCTCTGCTCCCCGCGCACTAATCCATATGCCTGCTTTCGCTCAGGAAGTGAGCTAGCGAGAGGAAAACAGTCAGAAACCGAGATGGCTGCAAATTCAAAGTTTAAACTTTTTTTTGGCTGAGTGTAATTTGTCTTGTACTCGGGGTTAAGAGATAAAGCGCTTTTGGCGGCCATTCGACCCGAATCATGGAACCGTCACTATTTCATTACCAGATGTTGAGCTACAACAACAGGCTTCCCGCGTATGGTCTCGAAAAACAAAGTGCAACTGGCTGAGAGAGAGAGAGGAAGCCCTCCAGAAAATTCAATAAAGAGCCTGCACTGATGCCAAAGACTGTGGCAGCCGGTAGGGAAGGCCCACTGGTGTAAAACCCACATGCATCCTCCACAACACACACTGAGTTCTCAAGAACAGTTTGCTCAGACATTTGAGTCCCACCCACTCCACATGCCTGGGGTGTAATTCACAAAAAAAAGGAAAAAACACCAAACCATGTTATTCATCTAAACATTTCGCCATGCTACAACGACTAGAATGCTGGAAATGCAATAGCAGCTTGAATGTAATTAGTGTTTTTTTGGGGCCCTACCATCAATGTGCAGCGTAAGAAGGAGGCGCAGTGGGTGGCGGAACAGTAGAAGCTCTCCGTCTGTCCCCCAGGTCCCCTTCTGTGCTCTCACACACAGGGTCCAAATGCAATTTATGGCAGGAATCAGAAAGTTTGCAGCTCAGCTCTTGGGCTGGAGAAATGGGGTTATCACCTCCATCTTCACGCTGGTGGGGGACGCAATAAAATCATACCACAGCAACGGGGCCCCGGCAATGAGATTTGCAGGACAGCTGTAAATGTTCAATAGCTCTCCCCCTCTCCCTCTCTCAGTCTGACGCAAGGGCACTCTGGCATTTAATGCCACTTCCCTCCAACGGCAGGAACTTTTACATGCATGTGTTTGGAAGGGCTGTAGAATTTAATACAGGACGTGGGCGAGCCGGTGCGCATAATGCGGTTCGGCAGACACAAATCTGTCCCTGTGAGCTAGTTTGCTGGCCATAGATTATGCTGAGTACCGGGCTAAGAAGTATTTTTAATTGAGAATCTCCATTTACAATGTCATTTAGTCCAGGACGAGGTTTAACCACTGACTCTCTGAAATGGATTACCGAAGTACTTACACATACCAAATTAATAAAGCAAACTAATATATGCCATTTAAAAAAGGACATTCAAAGACATGCTGGATTTAAATTACATGCTCAAAACATTCAGTCAAGTCAGAACCAGTTGTGTTTTCTTTGACATATTTAAACATGCCAAGTTCACACAGTGTTTATGAGTCAAAACATTCACCCACACACAGGCTTTAAAACTGTTGACCAATTTACCCGACTGTGTAAATCCCAGCCTCTGGCTACAATGGAAAATAGCTCAAGAACTGATTGCTTTTACACGTTGCGTTCACTATACGTTGATTAGAAAATGACAAAACTATTCTGAACCAAAAACATTTTTGCCCAGCATGTTCTATTTTTAAAATATTTTGAACAGATATTATTCATAAAGGCATCTTAGTATAAGTTCAATATTATCACACATGATAACTGAATGTCCTATGCCCCAGTCATTTTTCATGCATTTTATTTTTATCTCCCTGAGGTCCACTTATGACATTTGTGTTGTTTTATGTACCAAAAAAGTCATAGAAGATTCTTAAATGACAATTTTCCAACTTCTTTTTGCCCTAAACAAACATGCTGTTTTACGTTAAAGTGTTTTTAAGACAGATCCGTTTTTTTTTCAGTGATATGGGCATCTTTACACCCCAAATTCAAGACTGGATCATTTGTATTTATTCTTATCGTTTAATGATGTAAATGAGAAATATTTCAGGTAAACTGCCTCTATTGGTAATCTAGCACAAGCAATACTAATAACCAGCAATGTTAAATAGGTACTACTGCTGGTCCAGTATCAGTTTTGTGTCTTTAATAGTTTATAGGTGAAGTGCTTAGAGATCACAATCCAACTCAACAATACACAGTGCCCACTGAGCAATTGATCACAGTGAAAGGCTGGCTGAGCACATCATATTTGGTGAGACAGACGCTTCATCTCAATAAGAGGGTCCCCTTGCTATTGCATTTGGAAAGGGATGAATATGGAAATCCATTTGGAAGGGATATGATATTTTTTATCGCCCGGCTAGCGCGACACAAACTGTATCAATATTCTCCTATCCTGGCATAATGAATCATGGACAAACTGCATTGTGCTGCATCTTAGAAATGCCAATGCATAAATAATGCAGGGGGATCGGATTTCGCATGCCGCATGTCCGCATTGGCCCACGTGGCCCAAAATGGATGGCGTGGTGCCATAACAAGGTCTTACCATCATGAAAAGCTTTCAGACAAATGGTGTTTCATCCTCGCCAATAAATTACAAGTCTCAGGAAGGGAAAAGAATGTAAACCGTAACCCTGACCCATATATAATAATGCTGAAAGGGCCTGAAATGCACTGTGGACAGTCTGCCACAGCCATGCTAGTTTGAATATTGATAGTGCTGCCATTGCACTCTTCTCAATTTAAACACAAACAATTTTGCATGGCTTTGGTATCAGGATTTTAGATGAAGCAGGTATGCTGTATATTTTGTTGATCGTTGGCTTGGGCTAAGATAAACACAACATGTGTAACTCTCTAGATGGAGGCAGAGGGAACTCTTGCTGAGACCCAGACATACACTCTACTTTTCAGCCTTCAAGACAGGGTGAGACTATCACTTCACTGCTGTTTCCTAGCAGCAGGAAACTCTGCAAGTACCTGTCTGTGGCTCTGCGCCACTACCTGCCACCAAGCCATACAGAGAAAGGGTGGAAAATAAGAAACCTGTGCAGAGGAGGAACTGGATTCTGTATAATAACACCTACAGTTGCATTTAGAATTCAATATTCAACTTATGGTCCATCCATTAGGAATATTGTTCTATACTACATACATGCTACATGTTCACAGTCTGTCATATGTTTGAAGACACCAGACTTTTCAAAATGTCTTTGATGCAAATGAGTTTTTCTACTACCTTACCATACTTCTTCGACATCTGCTTCATCTGTTGTCTGTGTATTGCATGTGTTAGAGTCTGTTCTTTTACTAAATATAGGCATTGTAATTAACCATTTGCTAATCATTCCAAATTTCAGATTTTTCATTATTTTTATGTTTTAACTTTTTTTTTTTTTTTAACTATAGAGCCCATATTATGGAACATGACATTTTCAAAACAGTTTGATGTTGCATGTAGACAGTGTTAAATAAATAATTCACAAATGTATCTATGGAAACAAAGCTGTGATGTCATAAAAAAAAACAATGCATTTACATACAGGAGGTCCTTGAGTTACAACAGTCTCGACATACAACGTTTTTAGTTTACAACGCTCACTCCCACTCGGCTTACACCGTTAGCATCGTACTTATGGACTTGTTTGGTTGTATGCGACGGAACAATATGCAGTAACGTAGTGAATGAGTGAGGGTGTTTTCCTTTTCCTTTTTCAGTGGTTTAGTTGTGTTTCTGAGATTTTACAGCTGTGTTAGGATAGGTAAGTGACTTAGGCTGTGGTGTGTTTTGACTTACACCAAAGTTCGGGTTACATCACTGTCAACGGAACGGATCTGTGTTATGACACCAGGACCCCCTGTACATCTGCCTAATCAGCTTCCAACTATTACAACTGTTTAGCTCCACTACATGCAGGTTTTCAGAAAAAAATCAGTCTGGACTGCTTTTTGAATGTACAGAGCAGTCGAGTCATTACAAAGCCCATTTACATATATCATTCTTAAGGTAAGGTCACAAAAAGGGGTAAAGAAATGGTGGGAACCATTCATGGAATAATTATTACAGCTTTACAAACGGTGTCATTAAGGTCTAAATCTAAAAGAAATCTTTCTGAGGCTGCTTCAAGGCTCTTACTGGAAAAAGGCAAAAGACAAAAGGAAGAGAATTTGCACTACAGCTGTCATGGTTCCTCCTATCTCCCCAGTAATGGCAGGCGCATATGCAGACTTCCAGTTCCAATAATTCTTTATTCATAATCAAAACAAAAACAGGCTCGAGTACCTGAAACAGGAGAAAGGCTTTCTATAACACCCAAATGAGAATGAAGGAACACAAAACGCCAGGGTGACGGTGGACCGACAACCCAGGTCGGTCCAAAATGAACTTAAATACAAAATCCCCAAACTCAAGAAACCAATCGAAACTCACATCTCATTTCCTCTGAGCACACAGTCAGGTGAAACACATAATTAACCCAAACAAGACCGTGTGCTCAGGCATTCACAATAAAAGTCCCAAAACCACACAACAAAACAAAACACAGCAAAGGACGGCCTCTAGTGGCCGCCAACCGTAATCACACCCAGGCCTGCCAGGTCTGACAACAGCACTGAACCTGAACATCTGATGTCTCATAGAGAAGAAGAAAATAGTCAAGAAAGAAGAAAACAGACCATCTAGCAGAGGCCCAATCGCCAGCAGAGTGGCCTAGAGGGTGGGGCCTAATGGCCAGGACCACGGGTTTCACCGCTCAGTGCAGCTGGAGACAGGCAAGACAAGCAGGAGAGGCAGAGAGTGTTTGACCAACATGGTGTGAAAACCTCTTAATCTCTCTTCCTCTCTAATCCTCAAGCAGACTCCCTGCACAGCTCTGGCCACGGCATCAACGCACACAAGCGCATGTTCTCTAATGCCAGAGCCGCTCTCACATTAGCCTTGCCAGCAGCAGGCCGGCGGAGTGGAGAGGAGTATAGCAGGTCCTACTCTGAAGGAGAAAGCTGGCCTGACCCTCTGAACTGCATCTGGTCTCGCATTACATGCAGACTACTGGGACCACAGGTCTTAGAGCCCAGATTAGCATTGTGTCGGACCATTTGGGAAGATTCCAGAGCTTGATGGTGCTTTGAAGTTAAAGAATATAACCGCTCTTCCTGATCAGAGGCATGGAAGTCTGGTTAAACAAACATTTACAGTGCTTAAGAAAGCTGGCAAAAAAAGAAACCTAGCCTGAATGCAAGTCAATAGTGTTAAATGATTGAGCAGTACGCCCGGTATGCACAAAGCCATTGTGGTTTTTATTACAAATCCTCCTTTTCGATTAAGACCAAAGAAAAAAAGAAAAGACAGAGCTCACAGCAGATAATGAAGACCTAGACACAACAGCTGTAGAAGGTAGTAGGTGTAAGGCTCCTACAGATAAAGAGTGTCTTTCCAAATGTATCAACACTGTTCGAGTAAGTTTTGTTGGTTCCAATTGTCCTCTTCAAAAGCGAAACAGTGTTTCGGCAATGAAAGATGTGAGAGAGTCAAAGGCAGAGTCTTTTTTGGTCTGAACAATTAAATATACTAACAAAAGGAACACGCAGCCAATTAGGTTGACAATCCCAATCTATCCAGTTTCCAGAATGGCAGTAGAGCCCACTTCATTTTGAAATAATGAGTGAGTGCAAACCTTTACCAGATGTCCCTCCTCACCATAGATGTCCTCCTCTAAGGATCTAGCTTTTCAGGTACGTATTTAATTGTTTTGACTTAATGACAGACACCAATGATCAAATGATTTGTCAATTCACCGTTATGGTCATTGTGGCAGGTTCTATCTCTGTTCTTTTGGATATTACAGTAAGGTGTATCCATTTGGTGGCACTTTGATGGCTTGAGGGCTATAAACACAATGAACAGAAATTCCAGCTGATTTGATCATTGTCCCACAACAATTTATTTTAAAATGATATCTCCTGACAGTGAGGTCACAAAGATGGAGTGGATTGGAAGAACTGGTTACTTTGAAACTTATATATTGAAATACAGCCAAAATAGCTAACCCACAGAGCATCAGCATAAAAGACTTTCTAAGGCCTAATTGCAAGACTGCACTCAGTTAGAGCAGCTGAGGTACATGTGAGGCAGCTCCAAAAAAAGCAGCTCAAAACAGTAAATTACTTAATGGACCGGATATCAAAAACATAATGAGCTGCCCTTTGCGTTACTCCACTTTCTCATGTGAGGCACTCGCCTCTTCCTTAAACAGAGCTATTAAAAATGAAAAAAGTTTTTCAGGGCTCTTGCCAGAAAATAGTTCTTTTTATGAGTGACGTTTTAATGATGCTACAGTTGTTTTATATATATATATATATATATATATATATATATACAAATTTTATAAGCAAGTTTGGTAAAATGTTAATATTAAATATACAGTAATCCCCTGCTTCTCGCGGGGCTTACGCTCCAAGAGCACCCGCGTATAGTGAAAAACCGCATTGTTGCGTTGTGGTAAAAAAAATACCTAAAATGCCTATTTTCATTGTGTCAATCTTAAATATGCCCCCAAATATGCTCCCAAAACACTTTAATTTCATTTTAAACTCAGTTTAATATATTACCCTTAAAGAAAATATAAAGGTAAGCCCTTATTCGTACTGTACAGTTTACACTGAACTCCCGCAGTGCTAGAATGTAAATACCGATATTACCCCTGTACAGACTGTACTGTAATTCATGCATGGACATTTTCTTTGGTATAAACAGGTAAATACAGTAATAAATTAGTACAATTTTTAGTAATAAAAATAAAGTAA
The DNA here is from genome assembly GCA_037577275.1 of Bryconaethiops microstoma. Taxonomy (NCBI): domain Eukaryota; kingdom Metazoa; phylum Chordata; class Actinopteri; order Characiformes; family Alestidae; genus Bryconaethiops; species Bryconaethiops microstoma. Next base: position 18,340,592 of record JBBJLS010000039.1, read on the forward strand.
AATGTAAGTAAAAAGGGTAATCACCAATAATTTTTACATAAATAATCAACTGTGCAGCGGCCGAGCGGACATCTTATTCAGGGGCTTCAGGAGGAGTCGTATTTTAAAAATAATGTTCTCGGATTGGCTACTTTCAAACCTCCTGCCTCTGAGTACAGCGGTGTTTCACCATCCCAAGACATGCTTTCTTTGTTTCTCTGGACAGTACAAAAACCTTTATGCAGTTATATTTTATATGGAAATGTACCTGAATTTACTTTAATATTTATGTCACAAAATTAGTAAATTATATTTTTCTTAATAATTTAGAACTAAAATGCATTTAAAAAAAACATATTTTCACGAAAAAAGCCCCCCAAAAAAGTGGAGAATATTTGCAGTTTCCGTATTACTGTGGGGATTTCGGTACAATTATCAGTTAGGCTCTCGGAAAAAATCTGCGTAAGACTGATTCCGCAACTCCTGATCCGCGTAAAACTGGGGTATTACTGTACAAACATGCTGAGGGTCTAGCCACTTTTCCTGCTTGAGTTGACTGCTCCTAGACTGCTTTTCGAGAACTTCCTTGTGTGCCCACTCGTAATCAATGCTTACAGAAGCAGAGGAGGCCCTGGCAGGATTAAGCAGTGGTACGGGTCTTAGCCAATTAAACAAAGGGGAGGCAGACCATGGACCAAAGCATCTTCCCAGTCCACTCTGAGCACACGGACAATAAGCACAAACGATTTCTTGCAGTCTTCTGGGTGTTGAAACAAAGCACGGGTTCTGAAAGCGGCTCAGCGCTCCGCCTTAGCGGCACTCGCAGTGTGTAAACAACTCCAGGCCAGGCCCCCATACGTCTGCCTCCAAACCAGAGCCCACAACATGGTGACACTGCAGTCCAGACCTGGGTAATCAAATGGGCATGCTATTGTTAAGAAGACCCTCGCTGCTGAGTTCCAGCACTCCAAATGGATACTCACCAGGAACTTCAGGCTTAGAAAAATCCTCAGTATATGCCATGTTTGGTCAAGAGTTAACAATGGATTTTAAGGACTTTGTCCACTCATCTTCACCCAGAGTGTTGTTTTACTGCCTCCATTAACTAACTATGAACGTCAGTGAGATTCAATTGACTACCATGTTGCATTTTGGGTTACTATAATGGCGAAACAGAAGAACCTCTCCACTTAACAGCAATTTATGTGACAAAAATGGGGCCAATAAATTCAACTATATATTGTCACGTCAATCAGAGAAATAGCAGAGCCAAATAACGGGGTTGACTAGAATATTGAGGATAAAGATGAGGCCACTAAACTCTAATATACATGAGTAGGCTGAACATAGCAAATTAGAGGTGAAATGGTTGAAGGCAAACGAAATTAGTAATGCTGCCTACCTGCTGATTGCTGCTAGGTGCAAGAAATGACAAATGAGTCCAGCCTGCAGCTGTAATGAATCTCTAAGCCCATTTCTGTCAACTCTTCTGTCTCTATCTGTGTGACTTGCAGTCGTCAGCCTGACCTTTAACGACACATTAACAGCTTCATTACCTCTCCTTATTGACACAGCAGACGCAGCCAAAAACACATACAGGAATACACAAATAGCATAAGTACGTTTGCCCATGGTATCTTCTGTATTTCACCATCTCCGTAGGCAGCATGAAGCATTTTATTAATGTAACAATAAACAGCCAGGGTAGAAGGTACTGATCTGGGTATTTTGATGTTCATAATCAATCTTAAGATAAAATAAGATAAACCTTTATTAGTTTATCTTATCTTTATCTTATCTTAAGATTTGATTATGAACGTCACAATACCCGGATCAGAACCTTCTCTACTACCCTGGCTGATAGTAGCCAGGTAGGCGTCACTTTGCCTGAGAAAATGACCCTGCTGGCCTTAAAGAGGTCTATGGAAACGTTGCCATATGGGCTAGGCAGACAGGGCAGAGGGCCACGAGGCTGGACGTAAGCTCATAATTAACTTCAAAAGCTTCACATTCAATTCAGAGCCATTCAAATAAGGCCAGAAGAAGGAAAAAGGGAAAAAGGAACTGCAGGAACTGCAATCCAAGAAAAACAATGCAGTGAAGACTGCTCCCAAGTCTCACAGCTCTGATTTGAGCAGTGCCATTTTATATTTATGGGCGGTCAGATTTTTAAAGCCCTCTGTTTTCTAACACAAAAATCGCAGCATGTCACGAAGATTAGAGCACTAACCGCAGTTCAGGTTTGAGAAATTTGGAGGTCAGCCAAATGGCAGCATTAGGGCTTCATAGGAATCTTCCTTTGATCAAGTCCCTTATGCACTTTCTTTTCAGCAGTGTGTGTTAAGCGGCATATGACAGGCAGTCAAATACAAAAAAACATTCCTTTACACTGAACAAGAGCATAAAGGATACAAAATTACATGGAAGATAACGATACCTGGAGTATACAATATCTACATGCATTATAAGGACAAAAGTATTGGGACACACCCCTTAATTATTTAATTTAGCTGTTTCAATTATACCCATTGCCACAGGTGTATGAAATCAAACATACCAAGATATTAGGGACAACACCACATATGGCTGGATGAGTTTGGTGTGGAAGAACTTGACTGACCTGCACTGAGCCCTGACCTCAACCCCATCCAACACCAACTGGTGGCCAGGTGGTTAGGGTGTTCGCCCTTTGATCAGGAAGTTGCGGGTTTGATTCCCAAGACTGCTAGTGGCACCTCTGAGGTACCCTTGAGCAAAGTAACATCCCCACACACGGCTCCCCGGGTACTGTGTTCCTGGCTGCCCACTGGTTCACTTGGTAAATGGGTTAAATGCAGAGGAAGGATTTCTTGCTGTGGTGTGTTCACATATGACAGATGGAACGGAGATCAGTGCCTGATGTTGGCTTGCAATCATAAATTCTCTACAGAATGAATGGACACAAAACTCCAAAATCTTGTGGAAAGCCATTCAAGAAGTGTTGAAGCTGTTATAATTGCAAGGGAGGACCAAGTCCATATTAAAATCTGTGTATTTGAATGCAATATCATTATACCTTGTTAGTATAATGGTGAGGCAGCTTATATACACTATACATGATTTAATACATTATAAATACAGTTTATAGATTATAAACTATATTACTGATGTTGGCTCTTTAATTTCAGATGAAGTACCAGCCATACTTGCAAAAACAATGGCATTTTTAACTAAATCTTTTGCTATACATGTTTGTTAATGCGCATCACCGTTTAAGTTCTACAGACAGACCACAACAGCTACTTCTGGTGTGTGAAGATCTCCCTGACTAACACGTTAATTACACCCTCAGTTTTACAAGTCTAGAGTGACACTTAGGCTTCTGTACCAGAGAAAAAAAGAATCACATTATTCAACTAATTAATAACTTAATTAAAGCCTCTCACACATCAGGCGTGGTTGATTACGTAATTATTAAAAGTAATCGGACAGCTATTTAATGGCACCTTGAGAGACAAGAGAGGTGAGGCACTGTGATTCAGCCACTGCTGATCCACTTCACGCCTTTCATCGTCTTGGGGTCCTTTATTTCATCCACATTTCCTTTCGGAGCATGGAGGTGAAAATAACCCCAACATGTCCATCGTCTACACTATGGGCTTCAAAACTACAGAATGTGAAAACGGGACATATGCTTGCGAGCGAATATAGAAGCCCGCGCTCATTGTGGCTTTATTCTGCAGGGCAGGGTTATTTTTGAAGTCTTTAACTAACGCAGCATATTCTCCTCATCACCTGCCCATTATTTCAAAGCCTGATTAGCGCGGGATGACTCTCCCTGCACTCTATCCAGCCAGGGATTGATTATGTGCCGACAATGTTAATGAAATTAGTCCTCTAATTCTTTTCCACAGAACATTAAAGAATATCTGCAGATCCTCAATCCGCCACAAATCATTCAATAGAGTTCTTCTCCTGAGGCCTAATAGAATTCCTGACAAATCCAGGGAATTTAAATGAACGGTGGCAAAGTGGGGGGAGATGGGGGTGCTGGGGGGTCACACCAGTCGCAGCCATTCTGAATCATGTGCACAACCCTCCTTTGTTTTTCTATTGAAGTGTGCCAGCTTGAGCCCAGAGCAGAGCTGAAAGATGGCCATGGGGAAAGGATGGTAGTGTGTGACTATGATTAGGAGGGAAGCCATTGTACCAGAACACATTTACAGACATTTAAAAGTAGCTCAACCATTAAAATTAGCATTTGTGCGGGCCAGAGCAGCCCTGGCTGCTAATGCAAAATTAATCCTTTACAAATTCGCATGAACTCTGCAGTGTTGTGATACAATGATGGTTTCCTTTATGAAAGTTCATTCAATTAGGTCATTTTCCAGGATAAATTTGATGGGGAGCTCAAAATAAATTAGCATAAATGGGCAAGTCCAGGGCAGCGCAAGCGTTCAAGGAGTCCACTCTTAACATGAAACATTCAAGGGAGATATATCATTACAACAACAATGCAAGCCCTTCCATATTCAGCTCCTGAGCTCGGGAGAACAGTATATTGCAACAGGATCAAGCCGTCAGGGCTCACTTTGAAATCCAGCAAAGCAGCCTGAAAGGCAAGTGGCATGACGACTGTGTTCCAGCTTCCAAATTTCACTCAGCAAAGCTAACCCTGCCAAAAAAAAACATATAACAAAACATAACTATGTACACAAGATACATAATGCATGCCCCTACCCCTTACATACAGCGCAAATTAGTGTGCCTTTATTTGTTTTTGCATGTCTGCAGGGAGCTGCGAGCGCCTGCACAGCTGAGAGAGAGAGAGCGAGCTCCGGACATGCTGTCAGCCGTGATATGAAAATGTGCAGCGGGCCTCATTACGGGGGGCCTTGTCAGATACATTGTTTAGAGATGAAATGGACCCCTCAGAGCGTCAGTGGCAGTCACCAGATAAAAATCAAAGAGGTATGCGATAACAGCATGCATTAGAAACAAATAACTCAGAGCTAAATGAATTACAAAGTGAGCTCTCATAGCTGTCAAAAGGTCAGCGGCACCCTCGGAATGCCACATATGTGCATGGGGGGGAAAAAAATTTACATATCATTGGCATCTGCTGTCTATAGAGGTTCGCCATCGCCTGTGATGAACACTGAAGCAAATTCTAATCTCATTAAACTTCAATAAGCATTTTAGTTAACTTCTAAAAATGAACAAAGAGTTGCCCAGGCAAAGCTAACAAAGGCTTTAGTCCTTGGATTTTACAGATGGGTGCCATATCCCTTTATTCAACCATTTTTTGCCTTTCCCCGCTTTGTCAAATTATCGTGTTTTACTTTTTGCGGTGCTTCTTTGTCTCTGATCTTAAATAGAATCGTAGGTGGGGAAACTCAAAAGATGGGGCTATGGCTCCCGCCGCATGGCTGTATAGTCATTCTCCTCGACCATGAAAAGCCCAACTATTACAAATGAAAATCTCAATTTTCCAATGTGAAGGCAGCTACGCAAACAACCAGTTGAGCATGAAAAGAGATTTGAATTACATTTTTGATGTGAAATAAAAACCTAAATGGCCATGCGAAAAAAAAGAGAACGAAAAAGACCAAGGCCTTTTTTTAAGCCTCCATCAGACATCAGTGGACAGTAACACTGTGTACAGGGCAGAGATGTTTCAGCACATTCCTTATCAGTTACTTGAGGCTAAATCATGTGTAATTAGTAGCCGAGACCATTAAGGCTTATGCAAGGAGAGTCATAATGTGCATCAGGAAAGAGGGATAGCAAAGATAGCATCAGCTAATAGAAGACGGCTTTAAGCTACATCACTTATTAGACCCAAAAAAAGAAAAAAAGAAACCATTGCATCTGAAGCAGGGACAAGGAACCCTTCCCTTGGGTTTTCTCCGAAAATCTAGACAGATTTCATATTTTAGGTTAAGGCTTCTAAATATTACATGTAAAGATCTCTTCCGCTCTCTCTCTTCATGAAGTTAAAATGAAGCTGAATTATAAAACTGATGTGAGCAACATGCTCTAGTCTAGAAACAGAATTGCTCCTCCAGCACTGGGTTCTATGAAAAGGAGCCCAAACACTAGAACAGATAATAGAATGAGGCATTGTCTGCAATGGATATGCAGTTTATGTACAATAATACAATCTGGAGTGGTAGTGATACTAACAGTTACTAAGAGAAGAACATCAAGCAGCTTTATATATCATAGCTGTCCATGAAAACAAAAACAAATAACCAAACAAACAAAAATGGTAACTTTACAAAAGGCATTGAAGTGAATAGGACCAATAGAAAGGTTTTAAAATGACATGGAATAAAAACTCCACATCAGCTTTTATTAAAGGTGGAGACCTGGAATTTTTATTCCTTATAATTGTTTCAAAGCTGGCAAAGTGAAGCTGCCTGTTGAATACCAAAAGGAACCGAGCCTCAAATTTCATGAATGAGATTAAAAAAGGTTTCAATATGACTCAGGGGCAAAGTGGAAATAAGCGCAAATGTGGACTGAATACGTGCCGCTATACGTTCAGCATGCGCCTTCGCAGCCAAACATTTATCCGAGCTGACAAAAGACTTCCATTAACTCAATGGATGATTAATCAGTCCCTGGGACAAATGTTTTTCTCCCCTGGCTTTGTGGAGAGTTCATGGTACTCTCTCTAAAACCAGCACTATGTCCGATCAATGACAAAATGGCCCACTTGAGGTGCATCCAGCAAGACTCTGACCACTTAAGAATGGATTTATCAAAAAAAAAAAAAAAACCCAGCATAATGAAAGATACCACGCTCCACTCTCCCACTCATTTTGTGCAACATCCTTGGAGAGGCTCTACTCTCTATTCTTTTTCTCCCCCCATAATGGTGAAAACAACCTGGTGCTGCCCACTCGATTAATCTATGGCGGAAAGCTGGAGAGGCCATTGGACGCCCTCCCACCGCTAAGACTTCCTAGCAATGTGAGGCAATTAATTAAGTTGACACATGTAGAAAGCTATTAGGATCAAATTTCAAGAGCGCAAAGGCAAATTTAACATGTCTAAAAGGCTTCAGTCTGAGATGGGGGGGGGTGTGGTGGTGATGGAGGGGGGATGGAACGCCGGTTATAGAGACATTTCACTAAGCACGTCAACAACTGTTCTTGGACTCACTCCTCTTTCTCAGGGAGTATCCATCACATGGTGTCAATGTCAAATAACGGTGGTAAAGTGTCCTCTAGGGCACTTCAGCCCAGATGAAGGTAGAACTATCAAAAGCCCTTTCTCTGTCTCTGCAGGACAGAGCGTTAAGACCTACACCATATCATGGATTTTAGCTGGAGGGGGATCTCTTAGCGTATAGAGATGCCGAGAGGAGAAAGAAAATATGTAAACTTGTAACCTTAGAAACAGTTCCCTTGGAAACAAGGAGGAGGAAACTGCAGGTTCTTCAGCGAGATGGCAAGAGTGGAGCACAACATAACAATATTTTCCTTTTGTTACCCTAAAATTTTCATTTCTATGCAGCTCAAACATCAGGCATCAACAAATACGTCTAAAACATGGAACACATCATCTCTAACCAGAGATTTCACAAACAGCAGCCAGTGCTTTCATGGCCATGTACATCCGGACGACACACTAAATATACACAATAGCAACAAACATAACCTCATACGTACACACACACTTTAAATGCCCAGAAGGAATGCATAACGCATCCTATGATGCCAAACAAGACCAGAAAGCTATATATTATCTTTTAACAGCAACATCATTCACTTGTGACCCATGACAGCACTGCCATTATACTGTAGTTGCCCTAATACAATGAAGAACGTATAAAAAATGTGTCTCCCTCTTCTTTGCAAGGCACGTGAATGTGATATTAAGGCAAAGATATAATTATCCAAGGGAGCCTAATTTTCTACTTAAGATGCCAAGCAGATATTCAGGTCTCAGAGGTTGAGTGCTAGACTCAGGCATACAAATGCCATTTTTGATGATGAACATGCGCAGCTAACAAGACTATTTTTAGCACAGCTGGCGCCGGGCCAGACATCTGCCACCAGGCCGCATCATTCACGAGAACTGACACTAAGTTGAATCACCTCGCCCGGCCCTGGCTACACTTCTGCAGCCACAATCCACGTATCCACACATCACTGTACGGAGTGCCTGTGTGGAGTGCAGGCCTGCTGTACCGCAGCACTTGCTTTAATTGCCCTTATTTGCTGCAATAAATTAATTTGGAAGGGGAAAAAATGCAAATGTGCATGAATAAGTTACTAGATAAACCTATTTCACAGTTTAACAGCTGGGAGTTGTTTCTGTAATTTCCATTTTAAATCGCAACGACACCAATACACACATATTTGGGTTCGGCATCTTCGAGGAGGATTAATCAAATTGCTTGCTATGCAAACATGCCTCTCTCTTCCCCTGCCAGGAAAAAAGGCAATCTGATTTCTCATCAATGGGGTTGTGATGCTGTCTGCTCAAGCTCAGTCTCCTATGTTATTGCCAGTTTATGCGATGAGGCTTTGCTCAGTTTGTTGGTGGTATGGTTATGACTCATGATGCCGTAGCTTCCTCGGTATTATATCTGCGCCGAAACTGGAAAAATAGAACAATACATGACCACTTCATCATAGGCAATAATTTATTTATTTATTTATTTATTTTTTTAATTATTATTATTATTATTAGTAGTAGTAGTAGTAGTAGTAGTATTGTTTTGTTATTGTTATTATTATTATTATCATCATCTTCGTCATCATTATTATTATTTTGTGAACAGAAATTTAAAGCTTATATCTCCAACTAGGAATGTCACTATAAATGATCAGTAATCAAGTAAACTACAGAAAATGTATTTTAATATTTTTAAACAATAAAAATGGACATTCACCAAAAATTTTACAGAATAGCAGCTACAACCAAAATTAGCCAAGGTCAAAACTAATCAAGATGAAAATTTGATCAAGATTGGAATTGGCAGATTTTTGCTCCACAACAGTCGAATTACTATGCAATGTTTTGACATAAATGAGTCCGATACCTTGCTTATTTATGTCAAAACATTGCCTAGATAATACATGTATATATAATTCACTTTCTGAATGTTTGATCATCAATGATTTCAGAAAGTGATGCAGAGACACAGGGAAGATTAGAAAAAGCTCAAATCCACTGATTCTTTCGGAATGGCTCAGTACACTTTCACACTAGTTTACTCTTCTTTATATTTGTAACTGTTTGTTCACACTTGTTTATTTCTTTATATATTTTCTACCTTTTTTTATTTCTTAGTGTGAGCCTTTGACTTTCCCTATGTGACAAATAAAGAATCTTGAATCTTGTTCACGCAATAATTAAGAGGTTTAAAGCAACCAGAGCTGTTGTGAACCTGCCTGGAAGAGGATTCATGTTTATTTTAGCTCGGTGCACAGAGAGGAGTATGGCTACAGATGGTAAGAGACAGTTCTCCAGGGATCACAGCTGTGGAACAAAATCTTTCTATTTTTTATCTATCCAGAAATGTGTGTAACTAAAACAACACTCAAGGTGAGTTTGGTGTAAAAAGAATGCTGATACAGAAAAGAGCTTCATTCTTATTGCTACGAACATTGTAGGATTTGTAACATGGGGCTGTTTTTCTTTTAAATACACCATCATGGAATCCATCAAGCACTAGTAATTGTTTTGACGTGGGTGTTTGTTTTCTTACACTAAATTTAGTTCAATTTACTGAAATGTTCTCATAATTTTTATCAACCACTAAGACATTCTTTTTCATTTCCTTTTTTACCAAGGATACTAACACTGGCTGGCTGTAATTATGACTAATTGTGACAAAGCCAGTTGCATCTTAATTTTGATGTAGGACTTTGTTTAATACTTACTTAAATAGACTGCTTTTCATTTTGGTCCAAATAAAGACCAAATAATGCTGTTTATTTTGCATTTTCAGTCAGTAGAAAGAGCACAAAACGGCTGCTGGTGGCCTAGTGGTTAAGACGTTGCCCCTGCAAACAGAAGTTTGTGAGTTCAAATCCCTGGACTGCTAGTGACACCACTGAGGTACCTTTGAGCAAGTTACTGTCCCTAAACACTGCTCCCCAGGCGCCCCTCGTTGGTGGCAGCCCCTGCTTCACTCGGTGAAATGCCGAGAAAGAATTTCACATTGTTCGCGTTGTGGTATGGTCACTAGTGACTTTCTTTCATTCTTTATGTGTGAGTTTTCACATTAAAAATGCTAATGTAGACAAGCAAATAATATTGCTGTGAAGAAATCATAGGTTGATACACATCCCTAATGCACTGCCTTTCAATAATCTCCTTTAGATAAACGATGAAGCATTTAATGACGACGCCATTTTCAAATACTGCAATTATCAATTGCCAACGGATGAGCGCTAGTTCACTAAGGAGATAACTTTTAATTGTAAGTTTAACCAGCTCACCTCCAAATCATAGTTTCGTCTGCCATTATGCGTGGTGGTGGGATTACGTCATGCTGCTGAGGCTGCCTGTGCCGTGTCATGGGGACATTCTGAATAGATGAGCTACTGAGGTCTTCAGCCTAGATTTCCATCTTCCTAGAGCCTAGGGCTTCGGCAGAAGTCACAGTGAGGCCAGTGAGAATTGGACAGTGTACAGTAGTGGTTAGTCTTTAGGGTCTTCTCAGAGAGGCTCAAGACCATCAAGAGGTAAGTCACATCCCCACTTACAAACCTAACATTCTCCAAGCTTTCTGACAATGACGTGAAAAACGACCATTAACTAGGGCTATGGCGAAGGGCCCACAGGCCAAAGTGCGATTCAGTTAAACATGGATACACACACACACACACACACACACACACACACACACACACACACACACTTCTAATAGGCTGACACAGTGCTAATGTGTTCAGTGGAGACTCCCTGCAGACTATCAATTTGACTGTTTCCATTGTTAGAGCTTTAGAAATGTGCCCTATTCCAAATGTCAGCTGAGGTAATTTTAGAAACCAGGAGACACAGAGCTAGACAGTTGTGCCTCAAAAACATCTAATCAAGTCTCTCTCGCTCACTCCATCTCACGTCTTCCTCTCTCGTTTGCACACACTGCTCTTCCGAAACAACCGGTGTGACAGATCACCACTGAAACACTGATTAATCCCCCACCCCACACCTCCACCACCACCACGTCACTGCCAGGGTCCCGGCTTCTACGAGTTCACACAACATGACCTAAATACCGGAGCCTGAGCTCACTTCAGCAGTACGTGTGTGTGTATAAGCTGAGGGTGTGTGAGAAAGGCTCCACTGATAGGGGGGCTCTTCATGCATCCTGCCTCTCGGGCCAAGCCACTCCGGCCAAGTCATGCGACGATTTGAGTCTGACCTGCGCTTGGCCTCCTTTCGAGATTGAGAGTGACACAGAAGGGAGAACAAGAGACAGCAGCGCACACTCTGGCAACTCACTACATGTTCCAAATAAATCATTCACATTACATCATGCTACCAGATGTTATCAAAAGTTTGCATTGAAGGAGTTGTTCACTGGAAATCAAATTTACACAGTTTACCCCTTCGATAACATGCAGTTGATAAGATTTATTTTTCACTTTTGCACTGCAGCTATGAGATTAACATGTAATTGAAGGTGAAAATCTACTATATTCACTGGTACCAAACATGTCTGGTCTGATTGCGTTCAGTGCACACATGCATACATTTCAATCTTTCAGACTTAAACAGAAACGCGACCATTTTGGGGGTTTTTTCATCTTACAATTAGTCCTAAATAATGCATTTCTTCCAGTGCAGTAACATAAACACCTATAGCAATAAAATCTTATAATGGCTGCTGCTCATTTCTATCAATACAAATTAAAAAACACAAAACAAAAAACAAAAAATAAAATAATGTGATGCCAATACATCAGTGGTACAGATAGTATATGGCCTAGCACTAGTTTTAACTCTCTCTCTCCCTCTGTCTCTCTCTCTCCCTGTCTCTCTCTCTCTCTTTCACTCTCTCTCTCTCTCTCTCTCATGCTCTGCTCCTTTGTGCCAGGGACAAACGTGCTAAGAGTAGTGGCCCCGGCCTACATTTCACAGTTCATTTAAAAAGACAAGCGGCATAAAATATGGAGTAACATCTCGAAGATCCATTATCTCGACACCCCTTCCTCTATACAAAACACACACATACGCACACGCACACACACACACACACACACACACACACACACACACACACACAAAACTCCCATACACAGAAACAAATGAGTTTATGCAGAAGAGCACATTTCCCTTCTGGAACACAGGAGAATAAATGTGAACACGTGTGACCCAGACCACAAACATGTCATCGTGAATCAGATTCACACTATTACTGATAAAGTATTGCTAAGACACATTGTCAAGCTGCTGTCAAGGAGAAAAATAGTTAAAGAGTGACAGACAATAAGAGAGTAAGAGAAAGAAAGCCTCTGTGTGTGAAAGAACAAAAGAAAGAAAGAAAGAAAGAAAGAAAGGAAGAAAGAAAGAAAGAAAGAAAGAAAGAAAGAAAGAAAAACAATAAATCAGTCAAAGGAATGGAAATTAAAGAGAGAGAAAGAGTTAAAGAGTGAGAGACAATAAGAGAGTACGAGAGAGAAAGAGAGAAAGAAAAACAAACCAACAGTTAATTAATCCAAAGGATGGAAATTGAAGAAACTAAAGAGAAAGAAAGAAAGAACGAATGAATGAAAGAAACAATGAATCAATCAATGGAATGGGAGTTAAAGACAGAGAAAGAGTTTGTGCGGGTTGTGTTCTGCATGCTGCTCTTGTCGCTCTGTCTGCACACCTGTGGACCTGAAGCAGCTCCTGACAGGACGGAACCGCTGCAAAAAACCCACTCGTCAGATCTATTAGCGCCGCCACCTTTCTGCCACTCATTCATTATCCACTCCAACACAACCAAAAGAACTACTGTGGGGCGTGTTTCTTTTTTATCTACCATAGTGACAAAAGGAAAAGGATAAAAGGAGATGAAAAGAGAGAAATGGTAAAAGAAAAGAAAGTAAAAGAAAAAGAAAAAAGAAAATAAAAAGCACCAAGTTAATAAACCACCTCACACTTAGAAACTGCCTTTTTCTTGAGTCTTGGCAGTAGCTAGAAAAAAGCCAGAGAGAGTGAAAGGAGAAGAGGAGGGAGGGGAGGACGACCTGACGATTCACCTGCCCTTGATTTTGATGCGACATCCTAATTACTCATGATTTGAGCAGTTATCATAATTCATAGAGGAGTCCATGATAAGACAGCATTCACATCCTATAATACCTGTTTGTCCTGTGAGCCCTAAACAGTGATGATTTTAGTTACTGATGCCTCTTGTGTTCTTTCCATTTAGCAGCAGACAATGCCAGAGCTGCTATTCACCTTAAATTGCAACTAGCCTTGACCAAAGTAAGACACGTGCACGAACAGATATTATAAAAATCTCTTTCCTTCTCTGTTGCTAGACTATTGTAGCTATCAGAGTATCTTGAACATCATGCGTTCCAGAGAAGTCGATCTCAGACTTGTGTAACTTAGCTGCCAGTAACTTGGTTGAATAGCGAATGTTGATTTAAGTTTAGCTTTTCAGGTTTGAAGAACAGATGTGGACCACTTGCACTAGTGTTCGTCACTCTGGATAAGAGCTAAATGCCATAAATATAAATGTATTACTTTATCCCTGCCAATGCCAGTCAGAGACAATGACCCAGACACTGTGGAGGAATAGGTGCATTTACAGACTGTAGTTAATCTGTTTCCCTCCTTTATTCCATTCATTAGTGGTAAGGACCCCCACAGGACCATGAGTATTATTTAAGCGACAATGACATACACTATGGACAAAAGAATTGAAGCACCTGACCATTCCACCAACTGAGACTTGAATGACATTGCATTCAAACACATACACTTTAATATGGAGTCGGTCCTCCTTTGCAGCTATAACAGCTTCCACTCTTCTTGGAAATCTCTCCACAAGATTTTGGCGTTTCTGTGGGAATTTGTTCACATTAATTTATGACGCCAGACACTGATGTTGGGCGAGAGAACCTGGTGTTGGATGGGGTTGAGGTCAGAGATCTCTTCGGGCCAATCAAGTTCTTCCACACTGAACTCATCCAACCATGCCTCTATGGATCTTGCTTTGTGCACTAGGACACAGTCATGCTGGAATAGAAAAGGTTCTTCCCCAAACTGTGTCCACAAAGTAGGAAGCATACGACAAAAGTCCTCCTTGTCCACATCAATGCAAATTGTTTTCTTAGCTGAGACAGTTCATACATAACACCATGTCTATGCCCTTTCATCATAGTCGAGTGGTTGAGTTAACAAGCTAGCAAAACAAGGCTTGCTGTCTCTTTGTAGCATCCTTGCTTGAGGGTGAGAATGAGATGGGTAAAAAATGTGGAGGGGCTCTTTGGAATGGAGTGATTAAGCTTTCAATAAACCACTCATAGCTTGGGCATCTCAAACAGAGACAAAAGCGACAACAGTTCCACACAGTACCGAAAAGGTCCTTTGACTTGCACCAGTGGCAGAACTCTTTAAGCTGCAACACACCAAAATAAGGGTTCTGAGTTTAAAGAACCATACAAGAACTATCTATAACAGCTGCCCCATATATCCTATATTTACTACATACTACATTATCCTTCATTATCCATTATCTGCATACTCTTGCCAGCAAATGTCCCTAAATATTTCTTGATTCCCATTGTTTGGGAAGAACCTTTGGATATTTAGACATTTCTTTGGTCCAACAGTAACACCGAAGGGTTAAAAAACTCCATCAGTGGTGCTGTTGTGATCCACACACACACACACACACACACACACACACACACACACACACACATACACACACCACCATGACATTCTGCTACCATGTCGCTGTTACTGCTGTGCTGAGAATGATCACCCAAATAATATGTGGTCACTAGTGGTTGTGCAGGGATCCTGACTATTGATGAATGAGATACAGAGAAACAGCTGGACTGTGAACGTGGACTACGAAATGCAAGTATAAGGTAAATGAAGCTGATAACTGTATTTTCTAAACAAACCATGAACATCTTGTGTCTGTAGAGTGCAAGCACAAAGGAACACCTCAAAACAGCTTTGAAGTCACGAAGCAGGATGTGATATTCGAGCTCAGAAGTCGGGCCTGGTCGTTTGGAGATGCTGCCGAAGCAGTCAGCCGTCCGCCTCCTTTCTACCTCTGCTGAAGACAGCGCGGCTTTGAATATGTAAACTGTGCCACCCAAGCGGAGTGCACATCCACATATTTGATCAAATCCAGATTAGTTCGGCCTCATTGCTTCCTCAGAATCGTGCTATATCATAAGGGATTCTATTAGCCAGTCAAAAGTACAGATAATTAAGCTGACATGATGCTTTAGGAATGAAAAGGAAAAAACGGGAGGGAGACTTCATTCCGTTCTACCGAGAGAAAAAGAAGGAGAGAAAGAGAAGGAGAGAAAGAGAGGGAGAGAGAAAGAGAGGGAGAGAGAGAGAGAGAGAGAGAGAGAGGGAAAGAAAGAGAGGTTTGTAAACACGAGTAGAATTCTAAAGGGAAAAGTCTCCAGCTGCAGCACTTCCTTCTGGGATTTTGCATCAAACCGGTTTGCAGAAACCAAATGATGAAGGCAGAATCGAGCGCTTTGCTTTTGTTTAATGGCGAGACGTGACTGAGGTTGTAAAGTGAGAAGGGTCAGGCCCGCACTCGGCAATTAAGACGAGCTTTGATCTCAATCTGGCGGGGAGGACAGGAAACTCCCCATCGCCTCTGTATTTATGGCAGGCACCGTGCACAGATTAGACGTATCCCTGGCTGAGATTCACTGTCAGTCGCTTGCCGGAGAGAGAGAGAGAGAGAGAAGAGGAGGGGTGAAGCAGGAAACAGAGGCAGTCAAACTCTGGAACTTTGGTCCTATTAGAAACAGAGATTGTTGTATTCTGATAGGCTCTATAGAGTGCCTTTACAGCTCCGATAACCGCCATCGCTCACGCAGAAATGCTTTGTCACCATCCATGAACCATATCTGCAAGCTTAGGATAGGACAGCATGTATAAAGCCCTTCACATCCGTGCAGCTGCCAGCACCGCGGTGCAGACACTCTCTCTAGAGTGCCAGGGACGGATCACACATGAGGCTTCTTCCCTCCAAGCTCGGGTTCGCCAACCCCACCCCCAGCACAGCGCAAGCGAAGTCTCAACCCGAGTCCATGAATAGATTACGTAAATGATGACATACTGCGGAGGGAGATATATGCAGGCTTTTTAGATAAAAGCAAAAACGGAGAGGATGCGGCCCTTAAAGCTGGTTTTCTCCTCCATCCATTTCAATCAAAGGAGTCTGTTAAACTGTGCTGTTCAGGGCAGGCCCGGGCTAAAGATAGGAGGCATTAGGGCCGAGGGACTACATATTTTCTGAGAGGTCTAATGTGTGATCTGAGAAACGCCACGGTGCTAATATAAGAGCCACCATAAATTAGGCATGTCCCCCTCTCGCTCACTCTACATCTTCCCCTCGCTCTCCGCTCGCACAGGTATCATGAAAACCCCCATGAATTATGCATGCGATCCACTGCAATAATAAGTTCACTCTAAAAGAGAGTTCTGTTTTGATTCCCTCCTCCTCTTTTTTTCATACACTTTTCCATCCATCTCTCTGTGCTTTGTGAAAACATGCGGGGAAAAAAAAGCGCCATATGGCTGTTACTCAAGGACATCGAGGAGAGCTGGTGTTCGGGCCTGTTAACTTCATTGTGCACACAATGCGGTGTGTCAGCTCCTCAAAAATGAAACGACTGATGTGCAAATGGCATTTCCTGACAATCTGCAGATGACGGCACGGCAAGGTACGTGAGGTCAGAGACGGCGCTGTGTTGGGCCGATGAACTAAGAGCACCGGGCACCAGTCCGCAACACTGCTGGCTGTCCCGAGTGTTGATGTAGGTTCTGTTTTTAGGCAGTGTGTGTGTGTGTGTGTGTGTGTGTGTGTGTGTGTGTGTGTGTGTGTGTGTGTGTGTGTGTGTGTGTGTG
>JBBJLS010000039.1:18377020-18428275 GCA_037577275.1 Bryconaethiops microstoma
CGGTCCTGTGTGGGTCCCAGCGTTTCCCATGCAGAGATCCGTTCTTTAAAATGCTGAATCGCTCCCTGTCCACCTTTATGAATGCCTTCACAGGTACAGGCCTCAGTGTGTTATAATGATTGGAACAATGACATTTACAGATTACACACACTTTGATGCAAATTTGGTGGTAACTTGTGTTTTCTGATCATTTGTATGTTTTTCTTTCTTTCCAGCTAGTGACTACACAATGTATCCCTTCTCCACTCAGAATGCCAAAGACTTTCAGAACCTTCTGTCTGTCTACCTGGATGCCGTCTTCTTCCCTTGCCTTCGAGAACTGGATTTCTGGTACGGAGCTGGTTCTGGTAAACACACACACACACATACACACACACACACTCATTAGACTGTTCGAGAGAGCCACAGTAAAGACCGTATTCATTCAGTCAATTTGAATACATGTATTATACACAAACAGGCACATTAATGACGTTGCTTTTCAAAACATAGACTTTAATATGTAGTTGGGCCCCCCCTTTGCAGCTATTACAGCTTCCACTCATCTTTGAAGGCTTTCCACAAGATTTTGAAGTGTTTCTGTAGGAATTTGTGCTCATTTATTCTGTAGAGCATTTATGAGGTCAGACATTGATGTTGGACGAGAAGGCCTGGCTCACAATCTCTGTTCCAGTTCATCCCAAAGGTGTTTGATGGGGTTGAGGTCAGGACTCTGTGCGGGTCTTTTTCCATGTGATGATGGTTTGTGTGTGTGTGTGTGTGTGTGTGTGTGTGTGTGTGTAGTGTGCAGTTCCGCACCACCCCCATGGACAGCACAGGTGTCCCCCACATTCTCGAACACACGGTCCTGTGTGGGTCCCAGCGTTTCCCATGCAGAGATCCGTTCTTTAAAATGCTGAATCGCTCCCTGTCCACCTTTCAAGTTCTTCCACACCAAACTCATCCAACCATGTCTTAATGGACCTTGCTTTGTGCGCAGGGTCACAAGTCATACTGGAGTAGAAAAGGTTCTTCCCCAAACTGTGTCCACAAGGTTGGAAGCATGGCGTTGTCCAAAATGTCCTGGTTTGCTGAAGCATTAAGATTAAGATGAAGGACACTGGAATTAAGGGGCCTAGCCCAAACCCTGAAAAACAGGTGTAATACTTTTGTCCACATAGTGTATCTTGCACAGTAACAAAAGCAGCCTTTTAACTCTAAGGAATAAAGAGTGTTGGACACTTGTCATAGAGAAAAGAATAATCGCACAAACCTAAATAAAAGTAATGAAAAAATAACATGGAAATAGAGTCTGAGGTGAGGCACTGTTACCTGCCGGTAATACAAGTATTACCTCCAATGTATGTGATGCTGCTTATGTGTTTTTGTGTCTGTGATGCAGGCAGGAAGGCTGGCGTTTGGAAAATGAGAATCCTACAGACCCCTCGTCTCCTCTGATGTTTAAAGGCGTGGTCTTCAATGAGATGAAGGGAGCTTTTGTAAGTCAGTCAATAATGCACCCCAATTATTGTGATTTACTATATATACTGCTGTGATTATTGAAAATTATATATATATATATATATATATCTTTTGAGTAAACTCAATAATCAGTAAATCTTTACTCTCAACTCCTTATTATACCACTTCAGTAGTGGTTTCTGTGTAATTAGTACAGTATTACTTGGATGTAATTAATATTGTGTTTTTGTGTGTGTGTGTATATATATGTGTGCGCGCGCATATGCGCAGTCGGATAATGAGAGACTGTACGCACAGCACCTGCAGAATAAGCTTTTACCTGATCACACATACTCAGTGGTGTCAGGAGGAGAACCGCTCGCCATAACTGACCTCACCTGGGATCAGCTCAAAGACTTCCACGCTACACACTATCATCCCAGCAACACAAGGGACACACACACACACACACACACACACACACACACACACACACACACTGTGTCTAAGACATGACAAGTCATCATTAGCTCACCTTCAGGTTCTACAGAGTAAGGCTGCTAGACTTTCCCTTAGGTACCAAGGACAGAGACCACATTAGCCCAGCTTTAGCCTCAGCACAGATTCTCTGTCCGTTACAGGATCCAGTTGCACTGAGGCTGTGGAGCCACTTTCCTCTTGATCTAAGAATGGCTTCATCTGTTACTATTTTTAAGAAACACCCTTTTTTTACATTCATTTCATTACTTTGTTTTTCTTTTATTATTAACCATGTATCTGATTGTTCTATATATTTTTATATATGTATTGCGCTTCAGACATTGTTATACTTGTCTTACATACTCTCTCTCCCGCTCCCTCTCTCTCTCTCTCTCTCTCTCTCTCTCTCTCTCCCTCTCTCTCTCTGTATCACCCTCTTTATAAAGAGTAGAGTTTGGCTCAGGCCCCTCCCCGGCATGGCTTGGCTAATTCTTTACTAATCACAGGGAAATGTGTGTCAACAGTGGTCATCCTCAGCCGCAGCCCCACTGCACCTGCCATCGCCCTGGCAACAGCCCGTTTGACAGCAAGAATTCCGCAGTGAGATCTGTGTCGTACTGAGCACACAGCCACGCTAACCAACTTTGCTGCTGTCCAGACTCTGATGACACAGAGAGAATTCTCTTTTGAGAATAAGTATCCAGTGGTTATTCACCAGCCACATACATATTCACAAAATATTCATAAAGTGCAAGGACAGCAAGAGCGAGAGACAGACATAGAGAATGTAAAGTGGAAAAGTAGAGAGAGAGAGAGAGAGAGAGAGAGAGAGAGAGAGAGGATCTGTAGAGGAATCTGTAGAGGAATCTGTAGAGGAATCTTTTGTTTTTAATTCCATTGCTCTCAGTGTTTTTTATACCTCAACAAACCCATTCTCGGTGAAATCCTAGTTGCTACTGGCAGCCCAGATGCCTTGGGCTTAGGACAACTCTGGGGAAGGCACACTTTCATGCGTTGGAATGTTCTGCAATTCATTTGTTCATTGTGCTTTCGAGTTTCCTATCCAGGATGAGTCTGAAAAAAAGAAAGACAGCCAATACAGTGTTCTAAATATCCCAAAAAATCTTTTTTTTTACCTGCAGAAAAGCTTTCTTTTCTCAAGCTTCCTGTTGCTTACCATCAATCCTCGTTAATGTTACATGCAGCATGCGTTTTTGCAGAAGATCTGGTAGCATTAATTGCTGCCCAAGAACTGCCGTGCGCGTCAGTGAAGCCAGCGGTAGGCTGTAAACCATAAATCTGTTGTTGTTGTCTCTGTAGAGCTCTTTTTATCCACCTCTCTATCAGACACGCAGCAATATGACAGTGCTTCCGGGCAAAGATTATCATACTGGATGGCACTTGGCCATTTGTGTGTAAAAACTCGTGAGGCTTCTCTGGAACAATCAGTCTCAGGCCATGAACCTGCTCATTTTCATTCCCTCCCTCTCCGTAGCACCATGGATATTTTGTGGGCTTGAGCTGAAAAATCAAGCTTGGAGAGTTCCAAACAGTGATAAACAGCTCAAGTGGTGTTCTTTCTCACCCAAGCAAAGACAACTAATGTATTTGTTTCATAATCATTTCATGCAATTTCCATCCCTCGTTCTCCATCCTGAAAGCAGACTTTGGGAACGTCATTCTAATGATCTCTTGTGGAATTCTTTTGCTATTTATGGTGAAAAGCACTTGACTGGCACTCCTGTGCTCAAGGGAGATAGGCAATTTAGCTCCTGTGGAACCGTCTGAGGTTCGTAATTCAGTTCATTAGCACCAGAGACATTTGTGATGCATGTTGAGACCCTTGCGCTGCTTTGCGCAGTGTTTCAGGCATAACTGTGTGCCACCGAGGCCCTTTAATTGTACACTAATGACACAGTTAAGCTGATACTGACCTCGCTGTAGTGCTAGAAATCCATTACCACTCCATTCTTCCGGGGATCCCCTCAGGAGAAGGAGAATGTTCTCTTGAACTCTCCCTGAACCAGATGGTGGCTCCGTTCTACCTTTCATCACTGGGAATAATTTCCCATATGAGTGTCAAGTACAGCAGGGCTATTTATGTACCTGATTAATACGCACTGATTAAGCGTGTCATATGCAAAAGTTACATGTTTTGAAAATAAGTACACATTGATTATGGGGAACTAAATTAATTTCGGCACATATTTAACATATTAAAAAATACATTACATTTTTAAAATATGGCCACCTTTTAAGCTGCATTTTTTACAGTATGATAAATATAATCAATAAACTTTAATTGTGTAATAAAATATGCATCTTTGTATACTTTGTAGTGTTAACGTTTGACTTAGTAAAAATCTGATGACATCTGACCCGGAGCAATCAAACTTTTGGATGTCCCTGGAAAAGTGTTTGGATAGATAATTGAATGGATGAATGGATGAATGGATGAATGGATGAATGGATGGATAAATAAAAGCTATGGTAGGCACCTAGGGGACAGAATCAGAGACTCTAAGAAGCTTTCACTTTGTTAATGTTGGGAGTTGGAGCAGTAATGACAAAAGCTCACAATTGTCCAGCGGTGTCCAGCTCATTAGAATGAAGTGCAGGAAATCACCCTGTGGTCGTCTGCAATTGCTATGGAAGTCTTATTCCTACACCATCACATTAAGGCTACTTCACATTCACGGAGCATAAAAAAGGGGAGGAAAAAACAGTAATATTACTGCTGGGTCTGAAGCCACTTTGTGTTTCAGTGTCTTAACCTTAAACACACATGGCTCCCCCCTAAAGGTGCTTCATTTCTGTTCAGCTACAGAATGAAAAGTGCTGGGCTTTCCCCCAAGAAGGCTGAGGATAGACGATGAAATAGTACGAGTCAGGGCAGAGCCTCTGTGCTGAAATCAAGATTTTGTGAGGGAGTACTTATCACCCAACCAAAAACACACAAACAACAACAAAAAAAACAGCCTAGTCCATGCTGTGCAACCTCCTCTGGGAACAAACAAACAGGAATTAATCGCTCACCTGGAGATCTGCAAACAGATATTGTTCAACCATTTGCCCTTATTTGCTCTGCATCATTCATGTGGTGATAATCAAGGAGCTATTAAGGGCAAAGACAGAATGACAAGACAGGATAAAACAGTGTTACATGGGAAGGCTGACAATGAAATCAATATGAACAGCAGAGGGTGCGAACGGAAGGAGACAACACTTTCATGAAAACATCAACAACAGGAAAGCTATTGATTTCCAATGACGCTTTAAAAAAAAATGCTAGATGGTCCTTGCATATTTCTTGCAACACAGTAGCGAGATGTACCAACAAGCATTATGCATTTTCAAGGATGAGCGTACATGCGTGTTAATGTGCACATTTTTCTTGATAGCTAGATAGCCTTGGGTTTAAGGTGTAACGGAGCTCGTCTACAGCACTGCAGCACTTCAAAGACTGCTGGGAACAATTGGTAATAAGGTTACATATCATTATTTCAATAGGACCAAATATTAAAAAGGGGCACATCTTCAGTCTCCAGAATAAAACTGACACTTTAAACCTATTATCTAACCTTGCTTCAGAGCAGATCACGCAAACAGATGAGAACAGAAGGGGAGCAAAATATAATCTCCTGCGATGTCTCTTAGTGTTAAGATCTACCTCTCCTGCTTAGAGTAAGCCAAAGACCTTTGAATCTTCTGAGCATATCGGCATGGGAACAAATTTAATATATGCTAAGCTTGCTTTACTAGTGCTCAAGAGACGACAGCTGAGTGGCTGCTCTCAGTCTGACATACCGAAGGAGTAAATTAATTCCTATCACATGAATGAATGCACGTTTCTTAACAGAGCGGATATTTTTTTTTGCATCTAGATAATTGATATGATTTGATATGATTCAGGCCAGAAACATTACACTACGTGCCTCTAGCATGTAAGGATCCCCAAAAATGTGAACACCATATAGCATATAAAATTAATCTGAGAAAAGTTTAATGTCATATCATACCAATACCAACAAAATCCCTCCAGTTCAAAAACGCTCATAAACACTCCCTACAAACAGCCTGTCTGACAACGCCAAACCTTCAATGAAACTATACAGGGAGGAACTATAAAAAAGGAAAGAAAGAACTTTCATCCTCTAATTATTATTGATTTGACATGTTGCGCTGTTCTAATGTGTTAGCGAGCACTAATAACTACTCGCTGCGGTGCTCCAAAAGTCATTAAGATCATTTTACAAAGCCTTGCCAATATGAATAATTGAAACAATACATTACACGATTTTTGGGGGTAGTTCTATTTAAAACATGTTGCTGTGTTTGCGCCACAGTAAATGTCTACTAAGCGTGGTGCATTAACACTATTAACACTATTAAAGAGAACTGTTTTTGTAGCTTTCGTGTAAGGGATAATTACTGAGCATAAAGTACTTGTTTTATTAAGTAGACACAGGTAAAACAAAATGGACTTGATTTAGAAAGGGAATTCGTTTAAAAAAGGGTTTTGTATGAGGCTACAGCAGAATACTTTGGGTTCTCTATTGATTTTTTTAAAATTGGATTTTAACAAACATTTACAAATATCTACTACTCAATCTCCACCCCCTGCCTCACAGCACTGCAACAACACACACACAGACACAGACACACACACACACACACACACACACACACACACACACACAAAACAGCATCACTTTATAGAATCTGCTAGATAGGAACACACAGGGTTCCAAAGTCTCCAGAATGTCTGATTTGTGGTTCAGGTCATGTATCAGTTTCTCCATCGGGAGGCCTGATATCTGTGACATTCACATACTGATGGTAGGAACATGAGGGGTGAACCAGAGAAGCAAAATACATTTCTTTGCCAAGAACAAAAGAGTAGTGAGCATATTTTTTCATCCACATTGTCAGAAATATGGTTCAATAAATAAAAGACAGGATAATAAATAAAAGACTCAATAATGTCCTGGATTATAAAATAGACCTCTTTCCAGAACTTTTGTATATGATCCCAAAACCAAAACAGATGAAGAAATAACACAGCATGTGATTTACATTTATAAGTTATTATGGAATATTTCATTGAGGTGGACTGGTGAAAAAAATGTGTCCTATGAAAAATGTTTAAGATTGAAGTGCATTTGGGGAAAAAAAAAAAAAAAAACTGTTACAAACCTCATTCCAACCTGCAGGGCTAAAGGTTACTTCTAGAACGTGTTCCAAAACTGGGTTCGAACCATGGTAAGATATGAATCTGAGTACAGGAGTTACAAATAAATCTCTGCGATCTTACCCTGAAGTGTTCTGACTGAGAGTGAGAGATTTTCAAGTACTGAAAGCTTCAAACGAGTCCCATTCTCTTTTAACAAAGTGTCGTGTCTGAACGAATTAAAAAAGAAAGAGAGCCAAACCGAGCCTTAAGACTTTAAGGAGCCATCAATCGGTAGATCTGAAATATCTATTATTCAACCTCCATTACAATAAATTAATGCTTCAGAGCTGTGCAGGGAAATAAGGATTTAATGCCAAAGGAGATTTTTAAATATTGTTTAACATTTCTCCATACCAAAAGAATGAATGATAATACTATAGCCAAGTGAAGTTATGATATATTTTATCAATGAAAGGCAGAGATTTAGGTGAGGGTTGTGAGTTGAGGACTCCGAACCAAACCATAAAGAGTCTTGTCAACTCAAAGGTAGTTAGCACCACCAGGTCATAAGATGTATTCCCTTGAGACATCTTTATCATAGTTATGAACTTATTAGGTAAGCAAGTAGGCTAGGTTTGCAGACTTTTCTTTTTTTTTTCTGGAAAAAAGTAATAATTTCTGCATATGACGTGAATGATCTAAATTGAGCTTAGCCCTAACATAAAGTAGTAGCATTAACTAAAAGTTTGCTTCAGAGGGCATCTTAATTGTTCTATTCAATTTAATTAAATTCAGTTTTCTCTATACAGTGTTTTTTACGACCAAAGTCACAAAGCAGCTTTACAGAATCCAGGTCTGAGCCCCTAGTGAGCAAGTCAAAGGTGACAGAGGTGAGGAAAAACCCCCTAAACCTGGAGGATGAAACCTTGGGAGCAACCAAGGCTCAAAATAGAAACCTGTTCAACTCGGAAAGAAAAAGAAAAGAGTCTCTATGTAGAAAACTAACAAGAGATGTATGAACTTAATCACTGTTGGACAGATAGGCCATCTGTGGCAAACAGTGTCGGTACAGATAATAGTCCGGAGAGGTTGATTTCTCTCTAGTCCACAACAACAGGAACTACAATCCACCCGGAGCTTTAAACTGCAGTTGCCCTTGGATGGGGGAGGAGAACGTGGGGAGTCAAAAGCAGCCAAACCAATCGGGACATTTTGGCACGAGACCTCAGCGATTGCAAACCCGAGAAGGTGGTGACCTGGGGTTACCACTTTACTTCATTTTCAAGGGTTTACCCGTTACTGTTCAGTGGTGATTGAAAAATAAATCGTCCCTCTTGAACCTTTTCCTCCTTTTCCAAAACGAAGGGAAGGTTTTTATGTATATGTCTTTTTTGTTTTGTGTATGCGAAAAAAAGAAACTTTGCCAACCTAATCTCTCTTAAGCTCAGTATTCTTATACTTAATGCTCAGTATTCCAAATTATGTGGAGACAAATTGATTGGAAGGTTGTGAAAAAAGAAAAAGAAGAAAAAAGTAATGCAGAGCCAAATTTTGAGGATAAAACCTGTGGTTTTCCAAATCTAGCAGTAGGTGTTCCACTGTTGGATGAGTGGGTGTTGCAACAGTCATAGCTATCTTATGCATTGGAGATTCTGCTCTCAGCCTCCTTCAAGCAGCTTTCCATGTCGATCACTTAGTTCTAAAAGCTAGAAAGAGAATTTTCAAAAGAAACCAAAACCAATGTTTTTATGTCATTTAAGGCATCAATTCTTCCGCCAAGGCGTGTACCATCAGACAAGTAGCCACGGATTTAATCAGGTCCGCTCTATGGTTGTTAGGCAAGTTGTCTGCGCCATATCAACCTCAATACCTTGCCCATCACTAGTGTTGCATGCAGCTACCTGCTAAACTGCTCTTTTCTTCCCAGTGTGAGAACAAGTAAAATGTCCTGGTCGCACCATGAGCTAGACATCTCTGCAACAGTTTTCAAGTGACAAAGTTCAGTTAGTTTTGAGAAAAGTCCAACTTTGTACAATGCCCAGAGCTAAGTAAACTTTTTATCATTTATTAGTGCGAAGCAACCTTTTAAAAGTTGAAGGAATCTCTACACAATCTGTAGCAGTGGTCACCAACCCTGGTGCCGAAGATCTACTTTCTTGCTGTTCTGGGTCCAGCCACATGTGCTTAAGAAGTCCTTGGATGGCTGGTTCAGATGCAATAAGATTTGGTAAAGTGGTGCGTAGAATGTTAGACGTATGTTGGAGCTAAACTCTGCGAGAGAAGGGTTGGTGACCTGTGATGTGAAGGTTCTTTGAAGAAGCCTTCAACTGAACCTTTATACTAAGGCTGGAAATCACGCAGATGACCACATGATACTATCACAATATTTGGACCATGCTATGATATTATGATTCATACACATAAAAGCAGGTGGTATGTTACAGATAGGAAATCTTTGCAACTCTGACTTCCTCACCCATTTCTGCCGTGATGCAAGAGAAAAAAAGAGGACTTGTGCCATCATCAGAAGTACAAAAGAGTATATCAGTTTAAATCAAATTGAAATATTCTAAAATAATATTAAATACTTGGAGTCATTGTATTGATGTAATATTTTTAACGTGGGTTTATAAAAGCAAAACAAAAGTATATTAAATAACATATATTAAATAAACAAAATGATGATAAACTACACTAAATAAATACATATCATATAGAGCCACAAAACACTGCATTACTGTATAAAAGGTTCTCTGCACGCACACATTTCACGGCTCTATAGGGACATAAAACATTCTATGGCATCATTCAAAGGCACCTTTTTTTTTCTTTTTTTTTAAAGTACAGCCTGCCAATTTTAACCAAGGTCTACTGTAAGTCTTCTAGCTTAAATAGCCATTTCCCATGGGCTGGCTAGTCACATTTAATACACAGAGGAACACTTCAGGGCATGCTCTAACATCATAAACCTGACACAAAGGGAACGGAAATCCATTTTGTGGACTTCTGGCCAAGGTGAGAGTGTGTCAAAGATATGGCATGTAACACAATTACCGTTTACCTGTGTGCTCTTGCTGTGTCAATTTGGCTTGAGCAGATCATGTCATAACTAAGAACTAAATAAGAAGCCTGACAGGAGCACCAGCATTACCACTAAAAGCAGTCACCTCAGGGAGATTATTATTATGACTGCACACCCCTTCAAGTCGTTTCTTCGCTCCTTTTGCTGCAAACACATTAACTGCTCTCTAAACTCATAGCTGCTGTGTTGCTCTGCCTACTGTATGTAGCACAGGGCTGCTGGGAAGAGTGAGGGAGCCCTTCAGCAACGTTTTCCCATGGATTTTGCAACAATCCCAGAGTCGGGATTTAATCGTGTGTCTCGTCACCAGAAGGCCTCCCCTTTCTGCTTTTGCAAAAAAAAGGGAAAATGTCATAGCATCTATATTCTTCGCACATGATAATAACTTCTCCTCACAATGCAAGGCTAAGCTGCATGGAGGAAAATAATTCCTCCTTTCACACCGCCGAAAGACGGGGGATTTGTTGCCAAAGCTGCAGACAGATACTGCTAGGGGCTCTGTAGCTATTCCTTGTGCTGTCGTGCTGAGCCTTTATACGAATCGTCCCCAGGTGACTACTAGTGGCAGACACCTTCGCCGAAGCCTCCTTGGCAAGAGAAATTCGCCACTCAAAAAGAGAGACTATTAGAGCCTATTACCCTGAAAGGTCCCTTCCCAGGCTTTGGTGGGAGATGGATGGTGCATAGTAGGATTTTGTCATCTGTCACAGAGAATTGATGTCAACGTGTCAGGTGCAAGAGGTTACACAGAGGGAAAGCAAAGTGGTGTAGGTATCGATCTTAGTGGAGTGTGGATAGAGCACAACAGCTTAGCCTTCAGACAGAACTACAAATAGTTTAGCGTAGATGGAGTACAGTGCAACACCAGAGACAGAAAAAGGAGAAGGGGTGTCATGTTTAAATAAATAAATAAATAAGAACGAATACAGGTGCAGACTTACGTGCCCGGAGCATTCGACAAGACTTAATTTAAAAAGAAATACAATTTTAGCGGAACCTGATAGTGCTTGATGAAGAATGGCCAGAAAGCTGGAAGCTGAAGGTGGGCAGTGGACAGTGCAGGATTTGCTCTGTCCTCTGGAGGAAAGACTTGTATTTTTAGCAGCTATCCAAAACCTTCTCCTTTGCAGCTGAGGTAAGAAAATGCAGTGAGGGTCCAGACCTGCGGGGCATATAACGGATTCCTGGCATACGTTCACACCCTCACTTCGTCACACGTGCAAGGTCCTATTACTTGTTTCTCCCTGACAGGACATCCATGGGGCCTGTGGTCAGAAGGCAGCCGTGACTTTGCCAAAAGGCGAAGGGAGAGGAACACAAAAAAGAAGCAGAGCGGTTGAGCCAGGGAGATAAATGAGCCCCTGCATTCATTCGCGCACTCATTATGCATATGGGAATGCTTTATCTGGGAAGGATGAACTCACTTACAGTTAAGAGGATATATCTGGCTGCGTGGCTCGGCAGGTGGAGGTGATTTTGGTGGGATCAGGTGTGGAGCTCCTGGGTGTGTGGAGCAGGGGCTGCCCCTGTGAGCCAGCAGCAGACTTATTAAACAAGGCCAGCCTCTGGCCTCGCCATCCAACCTCCAGCCTCTGCACAATGTACAGTCTCCCTAATGGTAAAGCAGCATCACCTCTAAAGCTCATTGAGAATGCTAGAGGTTTTAGGCCAAACGAGCAGGGATTACATCGGATTCAGGGTCTGGCTTAGCTCTAAGTCTGCCTAATGTGAAGAACAAAAAAAAAAGAATCTAGTATTAACAATTAGCGCACGTAATCACTTTGACTTTTACTGATGGTGACAGCCTGATAACTTATTCTCAACCTAAAGGGCTTAATGTCAGCATCTGACATCTGAGAGGAAACGTGATAATGTGATGCATTCATTAGGTACTTTTTAGTTGTGCAATGTTTCTCAAATTCAGCCCTTGAGCAACACCATACTGCACTTTATCACTGGCCCAGCAATAACAGACCTGGCTCCATTCATCAACCAGTCATCAAGCCATCCATGTGCTGATTCAGGTGTTTAAGAGCAGGGACTGATGAAAAGTTAGTCAATACAAGTATTTCCCAAATTCCCCAAGCTAAGAATTAGTGTTAAAGGACACATATTGTACTCTTTTTACCAATTTAATATAATTCCCTGTGCTCTTTTAAAGAAAACTGTGAAGAGTATAAAACAAATAACATATTACGTTAGTTTCCTTCTGATGTGTTTTATCCTGTCATTTAATTGTCTGTGAAGAACAGATCATTTTTAATGACAATTTATTTCTTTGGATGGGGCAGGATAGGGGGTGTGGCCTTTCAGTGAAGGTGGAAAGCTCAAATAGGGCTGCGCAAGAGATCAGTATAGAGGGACCAGACATTTATGATGCTTTAAGCCTGTTCATGCTAAAAGACCATCTACAGTCACAAAATCACAAACATGTGCCAGCAATGACACACCAGTGTAATGCTTTGAAAGTTTCTTTTGCTTCTATTTTCCCATACAATAATGCTAATTTCCTCCAGCCTGGTGATAGGGTTGAAATATTCTGGCAATTTATAGCAGCACTATAGATTAATTGCAGATAACTGAAACAGATATATAAGTAAAATGTTCTTTATTTT
This sequence comes from Bryconaethiops microstoma, assembly GCA_037577275.1. Lineage (NCBI taxonomy): Eukaryota > Metazoa > Chordata > Actinopteri > Characiformes > Alestidae > Bryconaethiops > Bryconaethiops microstoma. The sequence goes on from JBBJLS010000039.1 coordinate 18,389,811, forward strand.
GCATGTTTCAAATGGGAAGTTCAGTAAACTCTGTCTCTGAATGTTACTGGGGCCTATTAGCTTAGCAAAACTCTAGTGAAGAGTAAATATAGTCCAGTTTGCCCACAGAGAGCCTATTAAAATTGATGAATAAGGGTCTGCTGGATCAACCACGAACACAGACGTTTAATGTTTGTGATATATGACATTATATCACTGTTTACACTGCCCTGTCAATTACTGTAATCTGTGAGATAAACAGCAGCAGAGTGGGAGACAGGGTGTTTACTCAATATGATGCAGCATCAAGCAGCAAATCCAACCAGTCTGAGAATCACATGCCTTTTGTAAAAAAAGAAATATGCCAAAACAGCTGAGACTTTGTATTTTACTAGTTTCTCAGGTGGTACATGTGATGACGATTAAGATATATGGGAACTGGCCAAGATTTACACGGTTTATAAAGATCGAAATGTTTCCATTGCAAGGTATAATCAAGATATTGTATGATCAACACATTATACTATGTGAAACACAGACTTGCCCATGTTGCAGTACCTAATTTCAACTTCTCAGTATAACAGTGCTGCCCTAGAAACCTCACCGACAATCATGATCCCTGTAGTGTCTTTAATAACATGCATATCTTATAGTGTCATAAGGCATGCATAACAGTCCGAATAACAGTCCGAGTTTTGTTGACTTTTAAAGTAAGAACATAATCTACGTCTGCTAATTTTAGACCATTATTTTTTTTAAAAATGTTCGTATTGGCTAACAAATGTAGCAGCCATGGCACATTTTAAATGTTTGTAAGGACATTTTTAATTTTATTATTGTTCTGTTTTCAATATGCTAAATTTAACAAATATATACTTTTCTGGAGAGGATCCACACTTATTTTAATTAAGAAAATCAACAAAAACATGTAAGAAAAGATAACCCTTTATTAGTCCCACAGATGTGAAATTTGCAAAACGCTCAGAGAGATTTCAACCTGCAACTCTGATTCTTTCAGCGCAGAGCCAGTTTTAATCTATTAAAGAAACCAAACAAACAAAAAAATAACATTGTATAAAATCCAGATCTCAACAAATATCACTAATAAAATGACTTTGTTACATCTTTCGTTGTTCAAGTAATGAACTGATTGGTAAACAGGAGTCAAGTCAAACATTGTAACTTCGATAGCAGGCTGAATCACAAACCCTACACTTCCAGAGCATGCAGCATAGGCCAGCAAGCCAGATACCACAGTAAAGCCCCGTATTTACAAAGATGGGCATAGAGGGTCGCTCGAAGTTCCGTGTGATGTCACTTTAGGGGTTCACAGGTTATTCCCAAAAATGAAAGGCATTGATGAAAAAGGAAGTAAATAAACAGACAGAAAGCCAGATGGGGAAACGCATTACCTGCAAACAGAGGTAATCAATCTGACAGCAAATTCTGGGAGCCCACCAGCTCCACTGTACTTTCAAGCCTTGTGTTTTTATGGATTGTCATAAATACGGTCTCAGCTTGTGAACTTCAACTGACCTCCAGGCGCACTGCAGTCAATATCTTCCATTGCGAGATCACTGAAGCTGTTAAACCCGCACCAATATGTCCCTTTCTCCAACCTATGCTCAACTAAGAGAGAAGCTTCCCTGTGGCAAATACAATAAAGGAAATGAATATCGTTTTTACTGCTCCACCTGTTGGGGCATTCTGTTGAAGTTGTAACAAAGTGGAAAGGGCAGGAAGGAGGAGAACAATGAATTGTGATGCTTTTTTTATGGATTTTCCCGCTAAGGCAAAAAGTATGCCTGCAAAGGCAGAGAGAAAGTAGACAGGACACAGTAACCGTCTCTGTTATTTACTGCTCCTTCCCCAACAGTCAACACAAGACTTATATCCCAAGTTGGTTATTGACTACGGGCGCTCAAGATTCCTTTTTTCGGAGCTGTATTAGAGAACGGGAGATTACGTGATGCAGCCATGAGAGGAATTCTAAAAGCTTTTTGTATGGACACACAGTAGCATGTGTTACTAGGTTGCTAGTGGAGTCAGAGGCAATAAATAGTTCATATGACAAGCTTTTCAAGGGGGGATTGGATACTTTATCTTCACCACCTACACAGTCATCTGCTACCATAACACTAGTCCCCATAGCGCAGAGCAGAGCGGCATCCATCTTCTGGATATGATCTAGAAAACTCTGTGGGTCTGTGTAGTTGTGTTTGTGTGTGTGTGATGAGGCTGCCACTGTTACACTGATGCTTTGGTTGTATTATGAGGGCATGTTTTAATTCACTCAGATAAAACAGTGTAGGGGGAGTGCACTAACCCCATTTTATAAAATCTAGATCTCACATAATCTATCACATATACTCATTATGTTCAATGAAAGTAAATCCCTATATAAAGCATCCAGCACAGTTTGGTGGTTAAACACATCTGATTCAACCCATCTGTATTAAAGCTGTTCTAACACTGGTCCTCCAAAACCACAATCAAAGAAACCCTGTCTACACCTGCACAGTCCAACAAAAAAGTAAACACAAAATGATTTTTAGGTAAATATTGGCAAACAGTTTTTACTTAATGTAGGAATAAGTAGGTATTGTGTGTATAAGTAAGTGGTGATGGTGATCTGCAGCCACTCATGAAAAATTACGCAATGGTCAATGCTTCAGAGCACTACCAACTATCAAATTATCATTATGAAATCAACTGAGGAGTGAGAGCACACAGTGTTCTACGTAGGGCATTTGTTTACCTTTGATCATACTGTGTTCCCTCAGTCCTGAGTGGTTGGTTGGGCTGCATGCCCTTTGGCAGTGCAGTCCACTTACCCACACTGGCCACATGGGCACACCAGCCTGGGAGCCTGGATTTCACTTATAACACTCACCCCCACAGCTCACTCTGCACTGATACCTGTCTATGTTGTCAATGAACAGAACTCCACAGAGGGGAAAGTGCTGCATTTGAGAGCACCTGATCTTTTAAAAGGCCACAACCAGATGCGTCCTAGTTATACATCTCAATCTGAACAAAGCTGCTTTTTTGAACTCAAGGTTGTTTAATGAGAATTTAGCATTGCTGTGGGGCCCGTACACTCCGCCAGCTACTCCCAGGATGAGGCCTGCATTGTGCATGCAAAACAGACAGACAATTAAGAGGTATCAGCTTATTTGCTGTTGAGGGGCCCAGCGCGGAAAGGTTAACCGAAGGATCCTCCCAGAACCATCTAATGAGCTAGCTGAAGCGACAGCTCTCCCTTCACTCCACTCCCACATGTAAGATTGTTCATTTGAGGGCTGCGGGCAGGAGAGATGAATGCTAAGGGTCAGCAGTCCCTGTTACCATCCAGCTCCCTCTCTGTTCCATAAGCTTGTCATTTTTAAATGCTAATAAATCACTTTTTGCCAGGCAACTCACATATTTTCTATGGAGATTCAGGCAAGAAAGGCCACTGCAGAGGCACAAAAATGCTGGGACTCATTAACATAACCTAAAATGGTCTGCAAACAACTCCATCTATGACAGTGTTCTTGGTTCTCTGCCTACAATCATCCCCTCTAACTCAATTTCACAAGGTAGAAAGGTAAGAAGCTGATCTTTTGTGATACAGTCATGGAAGGGGGTCATGAGAGAGGCCTGGTACTACTTTGCTGGCTGTGCATTAATAAGCTACAGTCCCAGTAACACATCTTGTTCACTCGAGACCTCAGTTCCTCTACTTTAACACCTCACATTTTGACTGAAAATCTACTGTCGCCTTCAGTGAACCTATGAAAAAATGAAGACAGATGAGTGAGCTTTTGAAGAGAAGGCAAACGCGAGTTGAGCTTGCAAGTAAATGAGAGTGAGAGTACAGTAGCATAGTTCATCTGTGTAATGGAAAGGTAGGGGTGTTGGGAGGGTGTTGATAACACCAGTAGGAGTTTAGGGCATTGGCAATGAGGGGGCAGAAATGAATCATGTGCAGGAATTTTGCAGCCTGTGGCGGGGGATGCAATGACCCAAGGACCCCGTGCATAAGTAGCAAGTCATAATAAGAACTAAAAAAAAGAGCAAAAAGCAAGGGCAGACGACAACACCACCTATGAAAACGAAAGTCCCTGCATATTGTAACAAGATTCGGCTGGTGACAATAGGAAAGCTCAGTTGCTACGGTTACATGGAGCAGTTTGGCCTGGGGTGGTACTGTGACAGAGAATCAGCGAGAGGGAGAGAGAGAGAGAGAGAGAGAGAGAGAGAGAGGGAGAGAGAGAGAGATCAGACAGCCTGCATAATCCCACAGCACTGTCATCACTATCAATGCCAGTGGGGGGGCAGCTAATAGGAAACTACTCTAAAAAGAGGCACATTTTTGATAAGAGCCAGCACACTGTGTAATCATAATGGGAAAATAATTAGCACGGACAATTACGGCAAGTAATGGAAAATGCCTTGGCTTGGGCGGGTGAGTTGTATTGCTTAACGCTGCGGATACTGTAATCCGCCAATTACTGTCAGATGTAGATCTGTAAACTGTGTGGAGGTCTGACTCAAAAGGGGGATTTGTAACATGACATTGCACATGTGATGGTAACACTGATGTCATGTTAAAAAAGTCATTGCTTAGGACAATATGGGGACTACAACACCAAAAGCACAAGTATATTGAAGCAGAACAACATGACAAATGCTAAGTATTTAAGTAAAATGAACACAGTTCATATCGCACAAACAAGCTTATCAATATCTAGGGCAAGATGCCCAAACACCAACCAATCTTGTTTATGAAATTTCAGAGCCTTTTCCAAAGTAATAACTCATCTTGTAAACCCACAGAAAGCTAGCGGAGCTGAGTGTTTTTATTTGCCTGTGACAACCATCTGTTTCCTCATAAAGCATTCCGTGACAAATTGGAAATACGCATTCGTGGAGATGACAAGGACGCTGTGCTCTTTCTGAAGAGGTTGATCTATGCTCTTGATTTTACTCAGCAAAGTCACTTACAGAGAAGTGAGGCAGAATTGCCTTTTTCGAGTGGTGTCAAGCAGCATTGTGCTGCCAATCTGGGATTGTTACGTTTATAATGATTCACCATGTAAAGGTCTTCCAGTAATTGAAGAACCACTTCTGTAAAGAACCTTTTGTAAATGAAACATGTGTGTGAAGAAGCTTTGTAAAGTTTAAAGAACATCTCGATCAATGAAAGGTTCTTTTCTAGATAAAACCATTTAGGAATCTTTATTTTTAATAAAGATTTGAGTCCATTAAATGTAGCACACGCTATTGCCTCCTCGTTAATGCATGCTAGGAATAGCCCTGCCTTCTACGCAGCAGCTGGGGTTTGGTTCCTTGCCCAGGCAAGTACACCAATAAGAATCCTCAGGCAAGACTCCTCAAACCTGTTTGCCTACATCTGTAACATGATGAAATGTAAGTCACTCTGCATATGAGAGCCTGCTAAATGTACAGTGTCATACCAGTACACCAAAACAGAGGCCCTGAGAATAAAAGACATCACTGAGAGGAAAGGTAAGGAAGAGATGACATTCTTGGTTAATCAGGATCTTGACTTGTTGGCACTGCTGTATGGTGGATAGTAAAATGACGGCCAACTGATCTGACTGCCAAGAGAAATATGGCCACTCTTACTTTGGAGAAAGCACGGCATTGCACTGCTATAGTTATGATGCAATACACAGTGCACATTGCTCATACAAAAGATTCATGTGGAGGGAATGGGCTTGAAGGATTTTTTGTTTATAGCTAAGAACGTAGTTTCTTGTCTCTCTCTCTCTCTCTCACCAGTAAAGAGAGGTCGAGTTAACTTCAGCACCTGGGAGAGAGGCCGGCGAGTCCCACCTGTGAATATAATGATGTACTCCGTGTAGTCAGACAGCTTACCCACTTGGACGAAAACTAAATTAAAAGTATGGCGTAGGCTGTACTTGCAGGAGATTATGGGCCGGCCAGCACTGCCTCAGCAGCTCCCACGCACCGGTCCCTCTAATACAGCGCGCTGTTTACCCAGGCTTTGGAGCTATTCCCCAGGAATTAAGCCCTGCCGCTCACCTGTCACTCACCCGGGCCCCTTTTCAGCTGCCTGAAACCCCGCCAGTGAGAATGGCATGACTAGCTTCAGACAGAGAGCAATCTCCCCAGACCACCAAGTTACCCCAGCACACCCCTGGGGCCAAGAAGAGGAAGAGACGCATCTGTCTGGCGGTTCTTTCATATCCCTCTTCCAACCACTCATCTCCCTGATGGAACTTTATTTCCTTGCAAACACTGAGGGGCATTGATGTTGGGCAGAAAAGCAAGAGGGAAAAGGAATTAAGAGGATGAAGACACTGTCATTTCAAGGAATACCTCCCCCAGTTGTACTGTGACTTGTATAATACTAACTGGCCTCTAATTCATTCATTAGTGGGAATGTTATTATTTTTGAGTAAAATACCCTTTTAATACAAGGGCATGAGAAATTTACTAAATTATCATTTGTACAACTGTTTGTTCCTTACCTTGTGTTTGATGCTGTATATGCCAGTGTGTGTGCGCGGCTGTGTGTGCGTAAGTGACTCACTCAGCAGCGGGTGATTAATGACCACTTGGGGTTGGCATTCTGTTAATATAGTGGGAGGTATGAAAATTGGATGTACCTGTTAATATTGGTTTTGACTAATGATCCCTCCTGTTAGTCATGCACAAAGGGGGACTAATGAGGGTGACGTCTGGTTATTAATGAAGCAATACAATGTTTATCATGCACCATGTTGCTGGCAAATGAATGGGTGTGAAATTTGATCTATTTGAATGTAATTGAGGCACATCTATCCTTAGATTGCTTTCTTAGGGCTAGAATGAGGAGGGCAGAGACAGAATAGTACTGATTAGTTTCTCTGGAGTATGACAGTGAGGCCATGCCTCTAATTTACCATTCATTCATCATTTCCTCATCCTCCATGCTTAATGTGATCAACAATCACATTAGGTGCAGGGGAGCTGATTAAGACACCTCTAGTCTCTACATCTCACTCCACTCCAGCTACTCTACATCTTCCCCTGTGATCACCTCAACAGTAACTATGTGAGGAAAACAAAAATAAACATTCAAATCACTAAGGAGCTCCTTCTGTAGGTGCAGCTTAGATTCCACACTATGCTGTACTAATGGTATACTATGAAAGGAAACGTTCATCAAAAAAAAAAAACTCCCACAATTTTCACATTAATTAGCACTGGACATCCAAGATTAACATTACTAACAAACACTACAAGTCAATGGTCACCCAGATCTTTTTCATAATCCCGAAACACAATGTGCAGCTGAACATCGTGGGCAGCCTTTTTAGACAACAGGGTCTGTTTTCACAACAGGAGTGTTGATCTAGAATCTTTTTTTTAATGGCAAAAACCATCATAAATAGGAATGATTCTGATCCAAGATCAGTTCTCTCCAGCCCTGGTGTAAGATGGCCGTGTTTAATAGTGATGTGTCCTAAACCACATCAATAAGTCTTCACCACTTACATGACAAGCTGAATGTGATTTGAGTCGGCTGGGAGAAGTTTTAGGGGTGTATTTACTGCAATGGTTTGGGTGGCTATTGGCTTCTAATCTTTTTTAACCTCATAGCTCCAGTGCTAAAACAGAATAATAAAAATTCTGATTATTTTTTTGCTGAACTATTCTATAAAATATGCCCACAATTTAAAATACTAATGGTCTAATACTTTAAGGCATGAAACCAAAAAAATAATAAATGTTTGACAATTCATTATATTACACAGAACAACTGCTAAGGGACTGCATCCCTGTACGGTAACATTTCAGTAGCACATTATTCTGTCCCAGTCATCTATATTAAGACTTTTTACTCGTCACACACATTAAAAACACACATTCTGTAGTTTTTATGGATAGGTTTAAGTGTGGTTTATTTTTCATGATAAAACCACCACTTGCATTTTCAACTACATACAATATTTTTTCCTCCATCTGTTCTAAACTAGAAGCCTAATGAAGGCTGTTTAAAAAAAGCTCAGCCATGCCCCGGGTTTGACTCGCATATATCTCCGAAAACAAACCAGCACATTCTTACTCCGTCTCTCCTAGGCACAGGCCTAAAATGCTCATTCTGTGACAAGGGGATGAAACTGAAACCCAGCCATCTGTTTAAATATCCCAGTTATTGTCAGATACTAATGAAAACAATATTTCAGTGTTAAATTTGAATAGGGAAAATTGTATTAAAAAAAACATAAACCAAGAGGGCCTGACTGATGAAATGGGAGGGGGTGAGGACAATGACTGCATGACTGCACTGCGTTCCCCACTGATGCTGCACTGCCTCTCAGTCTGTGAGCAGCCCGAGTGTGATTTCTGCTCATTGAAAAAAATATAAATATAAAAATAAAAAGTCAATTCACAGTCAGCTAGCTGTTTGCCGCTTGCTTTCTCTCATATGAATTCAACTAATGACAATGAATTACAGTAAGACTGCAATTCCACAAAGACCTGCTGCTTCACTGTTTATATTGCTTAAGTCAACGTGGTTTGCTAATCATATAATTTTTTCCCTGGAAGAAGGTTTCGCTTACATGGGAACGCAATTCTCCCCAGTATGTAAACACAATACCAAAGTCTCCAAAAAGCCATCTGGAGTAATATAAATCATCTGTATCATATCAGAGCCTCCTTTTTTGGTTTATTCATCTGTTTCCTGCCATTTGAATATGTCAGCTGCCCTTAATATTGTGCAAACATTTGATAACAGAATGGACCTATGGAAATAGTCTAATATTCATTCAATCATTTTATGTAACCGCTTCATCCTAACTAGGGTCGCTGGTACCCAGAACCTCTCCTCGGGTCTATGGACGCGAGACACTGACTCACCCTAGGCGGGGCGCCAGCCCACAGCAGGGCAAACACACGCACCATTAACTCACACACTGACGCACATCTTTAGACTGTGGAGAAACTGGAGACCCCAGAGGAAACCCATGCCAACACAAGGAGAACATGCAAACTCTGCACACACAAGGCCTGATTCGAACCCCCAACCCTGAAGGTGCGCGGCAACAGTGCTACCCACTGCGCCACCGCAGAGAAAAATGTGAGAATAAAAACATTTTGTTTCCTTGTTCGACAATGTTATCATATCAGAAGTGGTTTCATGACAGTGAGAAGAATAACATTAAAAGAGAACAAATTGTCTTCATCTGCAGAGGAACTGGGGGGTGGTGAAATGTCCTAAATCGTTCTTCACCGAGATGCCCTTTGTGTTTGATTCGCCAAGCAGGTGTGAGGTGGCTGTCTTTGTGTTGGGAAGCTGCAACCATCGCCACTTTCACACCATCAAGAGTGCTGTCTCTGAAAATAGCCCAGCAACCTTAAGAGATGGAGGCTCAGTGTTTTGCGACTGGCTCACATCTATCGGCTGCTTTTCCCGCAGGGCAGAGCATGGTGTGGCAGGGAGGAGTCTTCTGTGACAGATGACATCACCATGTCAGCACTGGCAGAACTCTGGCAGATCCAGAAGAGTTGAGTGGAGTAAATCTGGTGACTAAACCTTGTGATTTAGGTGAATGGATGACTTACAAGCCTCGCACGGATAAAAAAGCCAATTAACTCAGAAGCAATTTCCAGCGGCGGATTTGCCTTGTGACATTAAGCACAGACATATGGTAAAGTTGCATGTAATTGGATTACGGTGATTAATACAGCCCGGCATTTGGAATGTGTAAAACATATGAATCATGACTAAAACGGCCCACTCTCGCTCCATCACTCCGAGGCCAGGGACATCTGCCAGTCACTGACAAACATACACCGGCAAACAGAGTGCCACTGAAGCGAAATGAGCCCGGTTTTATTACAATGTGCTGCTCGTTTGTGTTTCACAGTGCAATTTATTTCTTGATGTGACAAATCATTTCTAAGTGATCGGTGTGGGTGACAAAATCTCAGCGTTCCCTGCACGGTTTGCCTGTATAGAGAAACGGGATGAAACACACGGTTGTTGAGCGATGGTATATTAAAAACCAAATATATCAAAAACAGTGAATTGCTTCAGCAACAGACCACTAATGACATTCCCGGTCTGCAAAATGGCAGGAAAACAATGTGTTCTACATATTGACTTTGTTTGCTAAGTGGCCGGATTGTAGGTAGGAAGAGTGCTGACATTTAAACAGCTCTGGCTGCCAAGGATTTTTTTTCCATATGTGGGCTGGTGGAAATACACAGCAGGCCCGTATCATCAATAAAGTGCCATGCATATTCATCATGGGATAGTGGATGTAAAATGCATTAAGCGGATGCAGAATGCCTAAGTAGAACAATGGGCTTTATCAGGGGAGCGTAGAATAGCCAAATCCGAATAAGAAGCATTTTACTTGTACAAAATGGTAATGACCGTATTTGAATGACAAACGCACTATGAAAATTTCTCCAACTAAATCCTGTTAGGACAGGACACCTTAAAAACACTCTGCGCTGCTATTAAAACGATGAAACCCTCCTCAGAACGAATCTGCAAAAATATGTGGCTTAAAGTGAGTGACAAAACAAGACAGGAACAGTAAAATAATACTGCTTACACATTTTCAAGAATATTTCACAATAAAGTGCTCAGATGCAGCACTTCTGATAACGCTCAGAAATACAGCAGCCGAAGCTTGTGGCGTTACCAATAACAACCCATTCCAGCAATTTTACGACACCATAAACCCAGACCTTCAACCAGCGCCTTTCATACTGAGCTCTCAGTCTGAATTCTTAACGCTCATTCCGTTCCATTAATCTCTTTATTCAGCTCAACCTTGCAAAACAAAAACAACATCCTCCAAGTTAATGTTTTATCATTTGCCGCAATTAACGATCTCTAGATTGCAAAAACAAAAGCAGGACCAATAAAGAGGAGACTTTCCAATGAGCAAAAGGGGAGGGGTGTTCCGTGCCTGTGGTTCAGATCGCGTGGCACGGCAGGCACGGCTGAATCTCTTGGCTCCTCTGCCCAGCGTGTGTTGGAACTATGTCAGTGAGGATGCTCCGGAAATCTGTAGAAAACCGTAAACATCTGTCCTCTTGCTAGGGCTGATGTCCTCTCAGCCAAGGGCTTCTCCCCCTGCTTTACTCGCTGCTGCCACAAGACTATCGCGCCAGGAACCTGCTTGGACTCAAAGCTCACAGATGTTACAGTGTTTTAACAAACCATCCCCCTGTGTAAGCCTCAACGTCCTTTACATTCTGGAGCATCTCATTACGACCCTTACACTGCATTGTGATGCTCTTACCAAACGGCAACTTCAGTCAACGCATGTGCCAAGCGCTGATTATACTTCCTGCAAGAGCAACACACTAATTGAGGACTTATGTGATATACAGTGGCAGGAAAATTTCATCAAGAACAACAGAATGACACGGAGCCAAGCCTCTTCTAAACAGTGCAAATTAAGAGACTTAAGAGATGCATTTATTTTATTCTAGACATGCTCAAGTCTCCACAGGCAAGCGATCCAGCAATCAGCTATATCTGACATCACAGGTCTTCAGAAGGAATGGTTACTAAATATATGAGAGTGTGCTTCTTGAAGGGGTTATAAAAAAAAAGCTTATGATTGTCCCTATCTCACAACTGCAGCCCTCACATCCTTAGCTTCTCTAGGGGCCTGTTATGCAAGGTTGCAAGGCTGGTGTGTATAAAAGGTCCCTGTTGCTAAAACATCCCGTCGTCCTACTGAAAAAATAAGGACTTTCTAATCACTTTCAACCTCCACCCCTTAACCAATCCGTGAATAAAGCAGTTAAGCTATAGTGGAGATCCTCTAGCAGTAATCACTGCTGAGCCATGGGTGGCTACTGAGTCAGTCACATCGGTCACCTGCAGAAATGGGGTGTCAACCTTTCCAGCTATAACGTTCTTTAGATCTTCCAGCCCAGGCTCCCATATTCATTGGAGGCTCACAGATTCAGTGGGTTGAATAGACAGCTTAAACACATACCCACAGTCCCCAGTCAGTTTTCATAAGGTATCAATCATGCAGTTCATATTCCAGGTGTCTCTGTGATAGAGAGGCATTCAGACTAAAAAAAGAAGGGAAATGAAGAAAGAAATCGAGGAGATAAAAGGTAAGGAAAGCCATAGACATATGATGATGTCCCCCTATTCTGCTATGCTGTTTGAGGGAAGGGAAAATTAGTTATAATTGGAGTGATTAATATCAATGATTAAACGTTCCTATTAATGATGATTCGTATAATTGAATTCAGCGGGATGCAATATGATGGCGCTGTAATTTACACATGCAAATCAACTCTGTACCTCAGTACGAAGGCTGAGATTCAGGCCCATGCAGACTCTTCTGATTTGTGTTTCTTTTCCAGTGTTTTGGCATGGGCAAAGGGGTTTGGCACACTTCTCTATTCACACCAGATCCCTGCCCCTATAATCCTCCATATTGTGTTGATTTTTCCAGCAGGAAAGAATGACAAATTTGATGTTTTAATGGGGTGGCCAGGGGTGGGGGGGCAGAATGACCTTCAAAGGGATTTTTGGATTTACAAAGGTATTAGACTAGTCAAAAAAGACAATGCCAGATGACTTTACTAGTACATACAGGACAATGAAGACAAAATGTATGCCTAGAAAAACAAAGAAAAGGTAAATATTGATTAATAACAGCTCAGTGAATGTTTCACTAGAGTAGGATTAGAAAGTACAGTTAGTGTTGAACATTTTGGCATCTTGCAAATTAATGAAAGAGTTATTTTCTTCACAACCCGGAACACACCAACAGCTGTTTCACAAAGTCTTCTGGAATGAACACAGCTTTGTCTTGGCCCAGCGGAATGAACCAAATTACAAGAAGCAAGAAGCTCCGAGCAGGTAACTGGAGATATAAATCTTTATCTGCTTGGGTAAAGCCTAACGCATGATTAACTGCTTTTGTGGACAATTTACAGCTGCAGATCTCCTCCGCAACAGGATAAAAAATGAACCAAAGTGAAGGATTGGGGCAAGTTACAAGGCCCGTGATAAATTGCTTCAAGGTTTTGTGGCGTCTGGTAATCTTAATCCTCAATAATCAAGCATGTTAAGAGTCTGCGCAGGCAGCAGAAACACACAAGACTGCTAAAGCTTCAAACCTCAGGATATTTCCCACACCACAGTGGCATCACTCTATCCCCATGTCAGAGTGTCTATTTACAAATTCAGGTTCACCCTGATGAGAAAGGAAGGGCTCCAGCCCTGGGAAAGTATCTCAGAGCTTTGGGCCAAGTGTAATCCCCTGAAAGTACTAAATGCTTATTTCAGTTATCTCACACTTCCAGAGCAGACAGGATACGGGACGACACAACCCTGAGGGACTGACAGGACCTGTGAAAGATGCGTTTATTCTCACACTGAGTGGTGGTGCTTTGGTCCATGTCTCCTATGACAATATCCTCGCTGATGTCCATTTCACATGTGCAACGAGAGCTTTGGTGCATGATTACAGAAAACGAAATGTCATAGCTCTTCATCCTAGCTTGGCCATCTGTCGGGTGAGAGCGTGAGGCTGAAAGTGCTGACCCGCCATGGCAGTGGGCATCTTGTTCCCGGTGGGAAGCAGCTTTGACCTCTAAAATGTGGCACAAGTTAAAGGGCCAACAAATTGGCATGTGGTGCCACGTCAGCAGGAGCCGCCACTGCCCGTCAGGCAACGGCAGCTGACAACAGCGGCGTCTTTTACGCCACTAAAATAAAAACAGCAGTTTTAAACATGGGCATATCATCTGAAACCATCAGTGTGGAAGCCAGTACAGGAAATTAATTAGGTAAATAAGTGATGACTCGCTCCAATCCAGCTGTCATAGCATCTTTATGACACCATAAAATGGTAATTTCAGAAAACAAAGACATCACATTATGCACATACTATGAGTGTACCTGTTTTTCATTACAGAACAGCTTGTAAAAATGCTTGAACTTACACAAAAGGCTATTGAGAATTATTTTCATAAATAGAATGTAGTAAATAAATTTTGTTTTACAAAATTCTCGCCAATGTGAGCTGAAAATCCAGCTATATGCACTGCACTAACAATGTTTTTGCATTATCAATCATTCTAGCACGATTGTCCACTTGTGTGCTTCCCATTACGACTGCAGTGAACTGGTCCTCACCCAGCTCTTCACTATGTTTTGCTTTTATTTCCTCATTTATCTTCTACACCAAGTGTTAAATGAAACAGCTCAAGCAGGTTTAACCTCAGTCAGAACCTCTTTCTATTTAACAGCAATCGGAATCATGTAGTGTTCATTTTAACTTCAATTTACATTCTGAACTGGGCCCAAATTTATGTACCTATGAATACTGTCACTGAAGAGTAGTGCTCTCTCTCCATGAGACAGAAAAACAGTAACATTTTGGCCCAGATCCCTTATGTCACTGGCACATGTTTAAAATGATATTTAAAATCATTGCAGTAAAGTAAAGAAGTTGTTGGTGTGTTTGGCAGAGGGTAATACTGCAACATAATAATGTATTATTTCAATATTGGCTGATGCTTAGTTTTAAAGGACTTGCACTAGCTCATGACCTAATCAGGACATCCAACCTGGAGAAAAAGTAGAGATGTTCACTGTTCACATCTTTTCTAGCCATTCCCCCTTGTCCCACGCTCACTCTGGCTCTGAATCTGTTGTGTAGTTCATTTTGAAGGTGTTAAACATATCCGTCTGTTTTCCCTAGGCAGAAGAAACATCACCGTGTGAATCCCAGTAAGCAGCTAGATCATCCACAGTGGCAGTTGGCCTCCACCGAGATGCCCAGAAGCAGGGCTGAGCTAATCCCTGATTCTATGGCAGAGATGGATGCCTCAATGTGCATCCATCCATCTGTTGGTGCCCCCCTACCTATCCCCTCACAGCAGCTGCTGTCGGCCAGCAAAATCGATGCAGCAGTGGGCCCAGGCGTGAGGGTGGTCATCGTGACAAGAAGCCCCCATCTCAGAGATAACTCCTATAAGCTCTGAGCTGTAAATTACAGGAGTTACACATGAAACACTGCTTCTAGTGCAATTTCCCAGCCGGGGTCCTGATACGGTAAATAAAACCACAGGGGCAGGGCCAGTTCCTCCACCCTCCGAAATCAGATAAGCATCTCCTCAAATAATGCCATTACTTTCATTGGGCCTGCTGAGAGAGGCGAACAAGACTGGATAACAGACTCAAATGAGTTGAAAGACTCCCTACAATCAGACAGCTCACGCCCAACGCCTGGGTATTCAAACTTCTCAAGCAGTTATCAGCTGTAGGAACACCTCTTAATCAAACCACACAGTTAATACAGCTTGGAGCTAGATGGCTATTCACACTTATGGCCACAGTGCTAGTTTAAGATGGAGAGGCAGAAAGATTGAAGGTGGAGAGAGAGTGAGGGTCTGGAGAGGGCATGAGGAATGAACAAGTGGGCACAAATGGTCAGGCTAGACAAAACTCTGCTCAGTTATCTGAGTTCACCAAACTTTGGCTCTCTGGTGGCAGGTGGCCCTCATCCATCAGCACTCGTTTCTTTTGTCCTCTGCCAAAAGCACCCACCAGACATAATATCAGCTCCCATATTAGGCACCATTAACCATGCCTGGCCTCAAAGTTCCAGGGTCTGCTTAAACACACATTGACAATTACAGCTTTGGGCTGATTCTAACGCTTTGGACGCAGCTAAAGCCAAAGAGCTTTTCTGCAGAGTGAGTTAACAAAGCATAGCACATTATCCATGCAGTTTATGATGTTATTTGACTGGCGGAGACACTTATCCTATGGTTCCTATATTATTGTGAAAAATTAACCACATTTGACCACTGACTATAAAAGCTTTTATTAGACCTCCTAGCAGCTAAGGAAAAAAAGGACAAGGAAGGATCCTGGGGTGCAGATAAATGGTTGTTAAAAGATTAATAAACACCCTCAAATGAAGCATCTCCCTTGACACAGTGCTTACAGAATAGGGTCAGACATTAAACATGCTTCTTTAAAGACCTCGTGGCAAACCCACCGAGGTGGGAGTAAGGGAGGGGAGAGAGAAAGAGAGAGAGTCAGACAGAGAAGGATACAGAAGGACATGGAGGGAAGTGCTCAAAAAAAATGCTCGGATAAAAAGAGAAGAGGGCGGGGTGGGGGGGAACAAGGAAACACTAATGAAACAAAGTATCTGGGGTATTTGTTTCGAGGGAAAAGAAATTAATAAGCATGAAAAATAATAATCTGCAATGCAGGGCCACTTGGAATGAATACAGAAAAACACCAAAACCAATTATTTTGGGAAGAACAAAAGCCAGTATTGAAGATTTGAAAAGCCGGTAAACAAAGAAGCTAATGTGTCTGCAGGCAAACACACCTTAGACACAATTAAACTCGCATTGGCTACATCTGCGGCGCAGATATCACACTGACATGTTGACAGGATGTGCGCTTCTCTTCTGAATGTAAGCATTCAAAACCATAACCGTTTACACACCGATTGCACCTTGGCTGTAAACACATTTGTCATCCTGGTATAAAAGAGCCATTGTTCTAGGTCTCCTGCCATCAGGTGTTACAGAACTAAATAAAAAGCTTCACTTTTCTCACAAGAGCAAGTGTTACTGTGTTCCTTCATGTCAAGGCCGCGTTGGAGACACTTGTTGTTTTTTTTTGCTTTACCAATTCCAATCTCTATTTAATCTGCAGGTGCCAAAAACAGATCACTGGACAGACGCCAAGACCAACAATAATTTTTGGTGCCTGAAAGAACGATTATTTGGAATAATGCCACGGTTGACAATAATTTTTAAGTACTTTTTGATGGAAGGATCTTTTTTGTGAATGAGATGTGAAAGTATAAAGAAGCTTCACATCATTCAAGGTTTATAAAACTAACCTGAAAGGCCAAGAACCATTTAGGAGCTTTTGATTTGAAAAAGTGTGTGTAAACAAATGGAACAAGGATATAAAAGAGTGACAGTTTTGGTGGCTTAATTGCTCTCCAGAGTTGACCATCCTCCTGCTGCATGACTAAGCTCACAGACTAGGGGTTTCAACTTTTTTGATTGGATTTGGAGAATATCTGGGGAAGTCTTGACTTGTGGCTAATCAATCTCCTTGATAAAAGGGATCAGGGCGCATGGGCCACTGCCAAAAGATATAGCTTCGGTGGCTCTCTTTTAAACAGGTCTTTATGCAAGCTTGACAGGCTGCCAGGGTACCGTTTTATATGGAATGACATGATGAGTGCGACTTGCTCCATAAATCCACAACAATACTGATAATGATGCATAGAAAGTTGTGTGTGCCTCAATCCATTAAGGCTTCTCACTAGTGAAGCATCTTCCTCTCTCTGTATAGCTGAGGGAGTTCACTTTTTACTCAAACTCTGAACAGCATTGCAACAAATTAAGAGCTGTGACAGGTGTGTCTATATTTAGTCCTTCTAGTGGTTTAAGTGCCTTAAATAATCACTCACAAAAAGACTTATGAGTCATAAATGTTTGACAGTGTTACAGCAGATGAAGCTCTGCTTTTTGCGCCATTAGTGTATGGAGTACATGTAGTTCAGTAATCTTGAAATGAAAAACAGAAGAGACACAACTCAAGTTTACTGCCTGTAGTATTTTGGCTAAAAAAAAAACATACGTGTTGCCTACAAAACCACTGCAAGCAAAATAATTGCTCAAATAAATCAATTAAATCAAAGGTGAGTGGAACAGTAGTGTAGGGGAGGAAGGATTTGACTGCAAATTGGTTGAGTGATTTCTCAACAGGACTAGGAAAGGGAACATGTGCCCCACATTAGAACCTGGTGATTTACATTCAGCATATACAGTATCCAATCAAGCATCAAGCTACTCAATTCAAACACAGTCAAAGATCTTTCTGTCCAATCCGAGTTGTATTCTTTTGCTAAATGTTTTGACTCAGCTGAAGTGGAAAAAAAGAGCGCATTCACTTAAATTATTTAAATGGTACACTTACCTGTGACTTGTTTTGGATGCTGGGGAATCCTCTCACAACACCCACTATAAAACAACATGCCCACAAAGCAGCAGCTGAGGTCACCCTTCCCCACCCTTACTCTTTGAAAAGAGTAGAAGTTTATGAATGGATAAAGATTTGCTTGAGGCAGTTTTGATTTGCTACCATAGTTAACGAGCTCTAGGTGAACGAGAATACTTGGCCTTGATTGAAGTAAAAGTCAGAGATACAGCAGGCCGCATTACTTGCTATGAGCTTAATTCCTCTGCTGCTGTAGGCTGGTATATTGCTTGTGCATCGCTGATGAGAATGGCACTGCCAGTTTTATGCTTAAGAGCATCTCTGCTTCTCACAGGAGGCTAAATCTGCTCACAGGACTCGCTGGTGAAAAGCAATGACAGAATAATCTCGTTTAAGGACTCCAGACACTTTACTTCCACTCTCAGTCATCCTGAGAACTTCGAAGTGACCTTATCTGCCCTGTAGAGGGCGCTGGGTGGAGCTGAGAAGAAGAAGTGGACCCTTACCTAGTACGCCGAGCCGGTAGTTCAGGGTTATGACAATGACGTTGCCGTAACTGGCTAAGATGCTGCCATCAAACATATTTCCCGTGCCTTCCATATAAGATCCTCCATGTACGAATACCATCACTGGCTTGGGACTCCCACTTTCACGGATGTCTGTGAAAAGGAGGAAGACAAATATTCAATGACAAATTCAAACGGACACTTTAAAATTCAATAAGAAAACTGTCTCTCCTTTTGTTCCAATTTGCCACATTGCCTTTAGAATTTAGAAGCCTAATCTAGGTTCAGATTTAGATGTCAGATGCTCAGTTTCTTAAGCAACATGTATGTCATTTTCCTAGTGTCTGGTTGGATATTCATCGTTATTTATTTCAAGATCTAAGAAGTGTTATCTGCGCTATTTTTACTTTCTCCAGTCCCTGTTATCAGCTTGTGCTGTGAATTTAAAAGGACATGGAAAAAGTGATTTCTGGTGAGTGTTGGCACTTGACCCATTCTTGACCTCATCTGCTATTTGATTTGTAGCTTCTCTAGCCTATGACAGCTAACTTCTCCTCCAATCCTTCTAATAAAGACGGAATGTGAAAATTCTCATCAAGCCTATATTAACACATTGCTTAGGCCAAGTAATCCGCTTTGGGCGAACCGTTTCGGACCACGTGGGAGGCATTTTGAAAACAAGAACAATGTCAACGATTACTTTCATCTTGCGCAGAGGGGCAAAGAATCCTCACAAATCTCAGATAATTTATTGAAGTAGAGTGCTCAGGGACAACGCTTCCATGAGGCCTCATAACAAAGTGAAGAACAAATGAAAAAAGCAATTATTTTCCAAAATGTTTTTTCTAGGTCTAGAGACGAGAGGCTTTCAGTTAGTCCCAATTCACAGTTTCTCTCTCACTTTTGTTTTACTTTCTTTGTCTATGAGGGCTTATAGCAGAGTTGGAGTCAGCTTCATTGTAATACTGTATGTGTATGTGAGAATATGTAAATGAATATGTGTACATGTGAGCGTGTGTGCATGTGAAAAATGTGAGAGACAGTTTATATGAATAATAAAAGTGAAAGCCAGACAGTGGGTGATAGCAAATATCTACTCTGGATTTTCACTCTTTTTTTCTTTCGCCCAAAATCACATATCTTAGTCCTCACATCTCCCATTCACTTTGATGAATTAATTGAATCACTCCAGAGCAGTTGGATCCACAAAAGTGCATAAACTAGCACAGCAAGGACACAGGAGCCCAACCGAAGATAATGACAGATAGCGATTCCTCAAAGAAATGAATGCTGTTGTTCATTTTCTTGCTGCGTACAACGGAGGCGGAGGAGAAATCCTTTGAAATCTTGCAAATTAAAATGAAGCTCCACGTTTTCTCACAGTACTTTGCAGGAGTAATACATCGACTGGGATAATCACTTATCAGGAATGTACGAAAAGAAAAGTTCAGCAGCAAAGAGCAGAGCTGATGCTCCCACCATGGCCTGTGTTGCTGATTATACTTCAAGAATAATCCTCTTGAGAATGGAATAGTACATTAGTCCAAATGGAGTACTGTTCATGGAGAACAGGCCATCTCTGTATTATAATATATATATATATTACTAAGTGTTGCATGCCGTTCCTCGGCATACCACGAGTATGCAACACTTAGTAATAATATCAAAAGAACGGCTACTTCTTCCTCATCTTCTTTGTGCTATGGCTATTAGAAGAGAGTATATTTGCAAACAGTTCATGTGACACAAGCCCAGTGCATCACTTTGACTGATCAAAGGCCTAGTTCTGAAGACCAAGCTTTAGTTTCTGAAGCACAAATCCTCTTAATTGAGTCATCCAGTCCACTGGCTGCACCTTCGGTTCTTCGCAACGTGTGTGCTGGTCTCCGGTGGAGGGTTTGGCTTTGCCTGGTCGCAGTGAAGCGGCATCAACTACTCGGCTCCTCCTGATGAGGCGATGAGGCCAGTTCCACACTATTCACGTGCAGGTGCTCAAATCAAAGGCACGGACAGTGGGCCGCCCTCCAGCAGCTCTGGTCTGATATTAGAGGTGCCATTATGCCTCTTCAGCATGCGGGAAGCCATTCTGACTCAAAGAGGAACCGCTGAGAGGCTAATACAGATGGGGCAGAACAAAGCTCGGCTGCTGAGGCAAATTTCGGCTTCCCGGAAGCCATTAAGGCTCCATAGGAACAGCAGGATGCTGAAGCTGTGACAGTCTAGTGGTGATCCTGGACAAGACCTGCCTACTAACATTATTGTGGATAATCAATCAGATTGTTACCAGCAATAGATGTCTAGAGTATATATCATACTATATAATTCAAATAGTCACGGAACTTTAGCGTCCTATATATACACTTGTGTGGGCAGAGACTGAAACTACGCGGGTCCAGTAAATGCGGCAGGTTCGGTGGAGGTACTATAAACGCATCCTGCCATGTTCTGGGACGGCACTCAGCCCAGCATATTGTTTCCCACGCTTAAGCGGATTACTTTGTGTGCTCTGAATTTTTGATGGAGTTAATGCGCAACACTCGCCAGGATTCTCACTGTATATTTGTGTCGCTCTAATCTTTTGATGTGCAGATCAAAGAGATCTCGGCTCTTTCCTGGTTTTAGCTGGTTCTAATTGGTGCTTATTTCACTCAATTATACAGAAGGCAACCTTTGTTAAGTTTGTGGTCTGTCATTAATAGAAAAGGACTTTATATTTAATTGAGCAAATCTGCTTAAGAATTGCCCGCTCATTCATATGTTCATTTCAGTTTAATATCAAGTATTCAGATGCATTCATTTAAAAAGAATCAATACCGACAATCCCTGTGTTTGCAGATACAGGGTAATTGAGTGACTGAGTGAAGGACAAACGAGTGGGCAATAAAATGCTCTGTATGGTTTTAATGCTATAAGTATTTAGTCTTTGGATTCCAGGAACATACGGCATTGCACTGGAAACTGAGCTTTCAGCAGCCTCACAGTCGCTGCCTTGTAGCTTATTTGTAAGATTAATTTGGCTTTTCTACTTCAGAAGTTTTGAATAAGTGTAATTCTCAAAATGCGGGGAGGTTAAAAAAAGTCATGCAAAAAGGTGTTAAAGATTTTGGTATTAGGGTTATTAGTTTTATTTGATTTTCTACATTTGATTTTTATTTTTTTTCTCAGGTGGGATGCAACATGTAAAAATGAAAAGAAAACAAAAAAAAGAATTCAAGCAAAAACCTATGGAAGGTTAACAATTACGTGTCTGGAATGACAGGAGACATGTGACATACTCTTAGAACACCAAGCAAAAAAGACAAAACACATCCAGCGAAAAACTAGGAAGAAAAAGAATCTTCACTCTCAAAAAAAGGACAAGAAAATTTAAGAAAAACAAAGAAGAAAAAAATTGGAGGGTTTCCTTTTCATGCATATCAGTTTGGCATCAAAAAAACAAAAATACCTTCATCCTCTGCACCGTCATTATCACCTAAATCATCATTCTGTTTCTTTGTAAGAGGACCTAGGATCAAGAATGGAGAAGATGTAGGAAACAGAGAATACAAGAACACACAAGCCTTAAAAAGGCGCTTTAGATACAAAGAGTTTGATTCTTTTTTTCTGTCTTTTTTTTTCTAAAGCGACACCTTACAAAGCAAAAAAGTTTTAGAGAAGATCTAAGCAATATTCAAACATTTGGGGATTGGAATCTACAGCAGAGTCAAACACTGTCAATAGAAGAAATAAAGAAAAGTGAAATCTACTGGATCCTCTGAAAATCCAGTGCAAAAAAGTCTCAAAAACACTTTTTGTCACATAGTGTCATTTGGCACAAGTTTGTTAAGCAGTCCTGATGTTTTAGGTGTCAAAAATGTTCAGAGCTCTCAAAAGGCGATAAAGAAACAGTTTCTGACCTTAATCTTAGCCATTTAAACACTTTTAATTTAATCTGGGCAGCCACTGATAGCCCTCTGTCTCATTTATTTTACAAAGGTGGATGGCGAGTGACAAAATATGCTAAAGTTGGTTAATTAATGCTATATACGTGTAATCAGTAGTCATGAATATTCAACGATGAATAGAGGTCATCACACTGGCTTAATATTTGTATGTACTGACATTACTGTTTGGGGAAGCAGAGGGATAATGCAAAGGATTATAAAAGATAATGAAAGCATTCCATTTCATACAGTGTCCTAAAGAGGCAAAAAAGGGGGAAATTCAGGATATGGCTCCAGACATATGGAGTTAAATGAGAACACACTCTATGTTCACTTTATAATCTGCAAAAGAGTCACACAGAGGGCTGTCAGAGGCTGTTCAAGGATTCGTTGCGTGATTTGCGGCACAAAGATCACGCCAGCAGTGGCTCTCACGCACACAAACGTATGCACGCACCTGCACGCGCACTCACATTAACAGATGCATTCACATACAGAAAAGCACACAGAAAGCCAGCAGGGTCATGCGAGGGCCAGCTGGATGCATGCAAGTGAGCGGTCATATGAGTAGACGGCAAACAAAGAGCTTCTCTTTTTTTCAAACGGCAATCTGTTCACTTAATGACACGCCCAGGCCTGCACTCCCGACCCACACTCTCTTGAGGATGATGGGACGGACGGAGGGACGGACGGACGGACGGACGAACAGACAGAGGAGGGAAGAGGGGGGGCATGCGCTGCTTTGCATCCATTTCATTTGATGAAGCTTAGTTTTTCATAGTCCCCGTGTTTGCCCGGCATGAGACGTCTCCTTAATTCCTCCAGACTGGGACAGAAAACAACAGCAGGTGTTATGAAGGAGGAGAAAATCAATGTTAATGTCATAACGTCACTCTCCTGCGGCTCCGGCAGACGCCCTGAAACATATACATACAGTACAAAGATACTTATAGAGTCTGAAAACAAAACCAAAGGCGTGAGACAGCTCGGGTTGTTTTTTAGGTTTGCTGAGACATAACGCCTTGACAATCCACATATAAATATAAACAAGGAAGAAATGATTGAAACAGACTGGACATCAATATTTGATACATCCACACGACAGAAAAGGTTTGCTTCGCAACTTCTTGCAATTGTTTCTGCCAAGATATTGGCCTTGCCTCAGACGAACCACTCTCTAGATTCCACAAGCAGCTGTCATAAAAAAAAGCTTTTTTATTTTTTTTAAGTGCTAAATTGTAATATAGATGCCCCTGCGACGCCCCTGTCCCCCCGTCCCCCAACTGCTCTGATGTATTCTGCGTTTCTTAATCTTTTTTCAATGGCAAATAGCTCCAGGGTTATCAATGCGGAGGTGGATTGTTTGGGCTCATTACAGAATTCAACAAAACTCAGTGCGTCTTGCGTATTTATCTCCATCAGACATAATCCATTACGGGAAGACCTTTCCCCAACAACGCCAGCCAGAATGAGCCTAAATTGAAGAAATAGCAAATTCTTACCAAATACTGAGTCCACTCTGATAAAACAAGCAGCAGTAAAACAAGTAAGCCCACACAATACCATCAATTATAATGAAAATGACCTCAATATCCCTGCCTGCTAGCCCCTATGCCTCCATAGCTTATAACAGAAAGAGATTTTTATCTGTGCATAATTGCTTTGAGAGCAGGATTCATTATCTGGGGTTCAGGAATCACAGCGAGGATGACTCCACGCCGGCTGATGTGAAGGGGAGGATGAACCGAAACTTCAGGCCTACAGAGGGCTGGAACGAGCTACACCCAGCTTATCCCTCAGCAGTGTTTAATGTCAGACATGTTTATGGAGACGAAGAGACAGGAATCATAAATGAGTCTCTAAAGGCGCTTTGTCCTAAGCAGACATCTTCAAGTTGTCCGAGAGGCAACGTACAAAAAGAATACCAACCGCAAACACCAGCTTTTTCAGACACATTTCTTCAGTGTTCACTCACTAACAAAAACAAGTGTTCATGCTCTATTAAACAACAGTAAACACACCACACTATAGCAACATGGAAATATAGAAGAAAACAAAGAAAAATGAAAGAAAAGTGATACGACCTTAACTTTTAACGGAATGGATTCAAATCTTACTTTTGCTTTTGTCCATGGTTTCTTGATATCATCCCATTCAGGCTGCCCTCAGTTGCACCTCGTCTTTACGATGCTCTACTGAAATATTGATACTGTACAGGACACTGTAAACTGATAGTCATGGTTGTGGAACTAGCTTAAACTACATTATTCTGCAAACAGTATGCATTTTTAAAAAGGCAGAGTACAGCCATAATGGTTTGCCCATGGACAGCAATGTGCCCATGGACAGTAATGTTTAAGTGGCATTTGAATGTTGCCCAGTGGGAATCACTACCATCTACCATCTGCATAACATAGCAGTGATCCAGGACTCATCCAAGTTCTTCCATGATTTAAACAGCCACATTTTGTTATCACATTACCTCTATAGCCTCATCTCCATGTTCTTAGCGGACAGGGTAGAACCCAGTGTGGTCTTCAGTTGCTGTGAATTCAGAGAGGCCAAATGTCTCACCACTGTTGTAAAAAGCTTTTAACTGAGTTCATGTGGCCTGTCTGTTAGCTGGAACATGTCTGGCCATTCTCCTATGACCTCTCTTATTAACCAGCTGAATTCCAACAGAACTGTCACTTACTGGATGCTTTTAGCTTATCTGTGTAAACTCCAGAGACTCAGAAACTGTAACCACCACAAAAATCTAAAGAGAAACCTTCAGGGCCTTCTAGACCTTCTTGGTCTAATGATTTCTGCAAAATAATGAAATGCATGGCTGTGATTTAGCACAATATAATCATGTTTGTATTTAAAACTCCTCAGCAAGTACATAACCAACATAATTGATGCAATCAACCAGTCATGTTTGGATTTGTTTAAATTGTCCCATAGTCATTTTTAAATGGAAATCCTAAACCTGGACTACCGAAGTGTGAGAAAGTCCCTGTGTCTTGCTCAGTGCATTAAGACCAGTGTCTCATCCCATATAGCTCAGACAGTGAGTTGGATGGTGGATGTCACTACATAAGCATCTCTATCACCATCTCTGTCAAAGTGACCCAGAGGGGCAGGTTTGGGAGGGCTGGGTGGAGTGACATTAATCCTATTGACCAGTGGAGAGAGACACTACCTACACACCTGTCCACTCTCCGTCTGTCACTTCATCATTAAGGCCCCCTTCAGTTCCCCTCTGACCTCCAGCGATTGGGTTCACAGACTCTCGCGCTCTCTCTCTCACACACACACACACACACACACACACACACACACACACACACACACACTTTTTTCTAAACCCACAGACACATACACACATCTCTTCTTCTCTTCTGCTGTCACAGAGTAGTAGATTGATTTATCCTTTGTGGTCCTCACTGGCACGAGCATATTCCTCCTTGTGCTTACTATTGATCTGCGATTCACCCCCGGCTGATAAACTGCTACTTCATGCCTTAGGCCTCTCTAATGCTGCATGCACGCAGACCTCACTCCACTAGATGCTTCTGGCCTGGTTGGCCTGCACTCCATGAACCTGCAGCAGAAGTCAGATGGGGTAATTAATGTTTCGAGACGAATCAATTTCAAATCGGCCCTATTGACAACGCCGGCTATCCATCAGGAAGACCTTCTGCACCATGGACAACTAATGGGCAGAGAAAATCCCAGACAAAAAGTGCCAAGCAAAAATAGCTGCTAATGAGGTCATCTACAGGCCCCAATCCAAAGGATTTATTTCAACGTAGATCAGTCATCTAGTACGAAAATATTTTAGTAAATGATTTACGGAGACCAATGGGCTGTGCTTGCAAAGACTAGTGTTGGTCTGCTGGCCTGAGCCTAGAGTTCAATAAATGCTGACCAATCGAGCAGTTGGCCTGGACTCAAGCAAGATGTGTGTGTCTGTCTAAACACTTTAAACTCTGTTTGCCAAGCTAATCTATTCAATAAACTGACTAAAAGAGCTATCCGTCTTCTAAACAGATGACTAAAGAACAGATAGCATGAGGGATGGAGTCAATATATCTTCAAATGTGCTATGTTGCACACAGGTAATGCCTTTATGTGCTTCCTGCATGTTAGATGGAGCCAAATGAGCACACAAAGTGAGCAGAAGCTTTCCAGTGGAGGCTCTGAGTCATGAGCGCCGTTCAGTGAAAGCTATCCGGAAAAACCCACAGCCTCTTAATGAATGATGTAAATGGCACATCTGCAGATACGCAGATGTGCCTTTAGACGAGTGGAGCTTTCTGCAATAGGTGAGACTACTTCTCGGCCTATACTGCACTTATCAGGATTATTATACAATATTATTTGAAATTATTTCACATACTACACATTGACCAAAGCATCAACGTAAAAACACTGAAAGTCAGAACAAAACTACTGGAACACTTGACCATTCCACCAGCAGGGACTTTAGTGGCACTGCATTCAAATACATAGACTTTAATATGGAGTTGGTCTCCCTTTACAGCTTTAACGGCTTCTACTCTTCTGGTAAAGTTTTCTACAAGATTTTGGAGCTTCTGTGGGAATAGGTGCTCTTTCATTCTGTAGAGCATTTATGAGGTCAGACTGCTTGTTTGCTTGCCTGGGGTTTGTTTAGCTGGGATGTGTGAAAAGCCTTGTCACAGTCAGGCATCGGAGAACACGCCACCTGTGTGGCTGTGTACTGATGTTGGACGAGAAGGTCTGGATCACAATCTCTGTTCCAGTTCATCCCAGTAGTGTTGGATGGGGTTGAGGTCAGAGCTCAGCTTGAAATATTTTTTGCTACTGCTCTTCATTCACAAACACAAAGTTGAGTAACTGTTGGTTAAATCACAAGCAGACCTAAAACTATGTAACGTTCAAGTAGTGCAGGTCCCTTTGCTTAATAGGTGGCCTTTTTACATTAAGATTTTATCAATACCACCAACCACTAGGTGGAAAAGCCTCCTTCTTGCTTCCTAAAACACACAATCCTGCAAGCTCCCTCATGAGCAGCTCCGGCTTGCTGAGGAGGAAGAACTAGCGGGGGCAGGGAGAGGATGCAAGTGGAAGAGATCCTGCGAAACGGCACACTCCAAGGAAAACATCCCCCCGGCCACACTTAGGGATGTATACTCGAGTACACAGCCATACAGGCGGCGTGTTCTCCGATGCCTGACTGGGACAAGGCTTCTCACACATCCCAGCTAAACAAGCCCCAGGCAAGCAAACAAGCAGGATGCAGCTAAAAGCTTCAGCAGCCCCGCCGTATGCTGTAGCAAGCGAGAGCGATAGAGGGCAAGGAGGAAGTGAGAGAGCAGAGAGAGGGGGAAAGAGGAAGGGAGAGAGAGAGAAACAGAGAGACAGACAGAGAGAAAGAAAGAAAAGGTGAGAGAGCACTATGGAGACAGAGAGAGGATGATGTGCAGACAGGGAGAATCAGCGAGAGACAGCTACAATGAGAGTGAGAGAGAGAGAAAGAGAGAGAGAAATAGAGAGGGAGAGAGAGAGTATTGCTGCAAGGAAAACATTTAAAACCTTGACATCTCTAACACTCCAGCATGGTTGTTGCTTTTACTATGGAGCGTTTTATTTTATTTATTTTTTTCCCGCTCCCATCCACTTTGACAGCATCTATTACTGAGGCATTTATAAAGAAAGGAGATTCTCCTGGAGGAATTAAGTGTTATTTCCAGCAGGCATTGTCAAACAGAGCCAACGTCAGCTTCCCTTTTGGCAGCCGTGTTGAGGGGCATCAACCCCGTTCTTCGCACACCACTGTTTTACACGACAGCATCATGTTGACAATTCTTTCACCTTCTCTCTCTTTCTTTCTCTCTCTCTCTCCTTCTTTGTCCCTCCCTCCATCTGTCTCTAGCCCTCTTGTCTTGTGCGCTTCTAATTCTGGCAGAAATTCAGCATCAGAAGGTTGCTCCTTTTCCCTGCCACTAATTTTGAACCTCAACAGCATGAATATTGCATTCTGCTACACAAATGGAGCCTCCGCGTTCCCCCGCTAATGATGCAAGAGACATCACGGGCCACCATAAAGACGCAGCGATGGAAGGAAAGCGAGATGCGCGGATGTGTAAGTGGCCTTACAAGGAGCTCTCATAAATATTTGATCCCGCCCAAAATGGCTGACATTCAGTGGCTCTGAGGAGAAAAGGGTATTTGGACCCACTGAAGGAAGATCTGAAAGCCGCCGTTTGAACATATCAATAGCTGGCGCCACAAGCGCCGGGTTATTTTCCTGGAGAGCCCCTGTGGAGAGCGGGATAGAGAGAGAGAGAGAGAGAGAGAGAGAGAGGGAGAGAGAGAGGGAGGAAAAAAGTGGCGAACAAAATGTCACGATGGCCTTAGATTGCGAGTGGTCCTGGTGCTCATTAGAGAAAGAGAGAGTGACAGGGCTTAAAGGCAGGTAAGATTTGCGAGGGGGGATTTCATTAAGATCTGTCAAAGCCATAACCGCTGACACGGAGAGATGACAAAGCTCGTAATGAGCATGCTTCCCCTAAAAGATGGCAGAGAGAAGAGTCCAGCCGAAACACGACAGAGCCATGCCTTTAATCCTTGGCCGCCATAGCCTACACCTTTGACCGCCTGTGCTGCGGATGTTAACTCCTAGCATCAATTCAACACTACGCTCCGGTTTTTCCATTGTAAGTCAATATGTCTCCCATTCTATAGTGACAATGTATTAGTGTATAGAATTGAACCCTTAACAGAAAATGGGGAAAGTCATTTGTTTTTCATATGAACTTCTGTTGGGAGTAGATTGTTGTAAGCCATTGTAAGTGCAGCGATTCTAAGGATACAGCAATTCTGAGGACCCCCACTAAAAAGAAGCACACAGACCTTTTGAATAATAGCTATCAAATAGGGCCCCTGATACCAACTCAAAATCCTTTAAAAAAGACACATTCTCAGGGAGCATGAAGGCCACTGCCCTTTTGTGCTACTATAAAAGACTCAGAACTGTACTCTATCTTTATTCTGCGAACACAGCGTTTTTATATCCAGCCTTTTTTTTATGAGATCTCTGTCAAATATGACTCTCACAAGCGGTTTGACTTTGCTAAGCTTATCACGATCTCCATAGACAAATTGTGTGTGTTTTGGGTAAAATGCCACTGTGAGAGGGCACATGGTTCCACTGATAGATATCACATTTAGACAGATAGCATTTACGGGCACAGTGGCTTTGCATAATGAGCTTTAGCTTTACTGGGCAAACATGAAAAACTGAAACCGCGGAAGGCACATGTGCTGTAAATAATCAGACAGGCACTGGCCCCGAATGATAACACATCACGTCTCTGCAAATAAAGGGCGGACCAGGTGTCAGCACCGCAGGAGCTCTTTTCCGGCATCTGATATTTGTATGTCTTAAACAAACTGCCTCCTGATGGTCTATAAGAAGGGTGTAAGATTACATGCGGACCTGAGTAGCATATCAGAGATGGTCATCTAGTGATTTCTTTCCCTCCCTCTTACTCTTTCACCCCCCTAGCCCCCTCAGTCTGGCAGCCAGAGTGTATCTGCACTCTCAATGGCCCCTGCAGGTGGCTAATACTGGTCTAAAAGCAGACAAGGGGACTGGGGAAAGTGAGAGAGTGAGAGAAAGAGAGAGAGAGAGAGAGAGAGAGAGAGAGAGAAAACGAGACAGAGAGAGGGACAGACAGAGAGGAAGCGTGAGCGTATCAAAGAGTGTGAAAGCAGAAAACAAGCGTGAAAGTGACAAAGTGGTGAGAAAGAAAGAGAAAAAGCGAAGAAAGCAGAAGAACAACAGAGACAGCATGAGAGAGAGAGAGGGAGAGAGTTAGAAAGGGCAGGAAGGGAGACAGAATAAGAGAAGTGGACGAGTATTTTCCATATACAGGGGGTCCTCGAGTTACAAAACAAGTCACTTATATATCCTAACACAGTTGTAAAATCATAATCTAGAGCATAAAAACACAACTAAGCCACAGAAAAAGGAAAAGGACGTAAAAATGCTGTACTTGTACGCTGTACTGTAGTAACAGAAAAAAATGACACAAAATTAGTGTAAAAACACTTGTACTTTTAACAGTCCAGAATGGCGTAGGTAAGCGTACTGGGGGACGCAAACTGAATTCACTGTTTTTGTGATGTCACTATATAAATCTGCCTACATAGCCCTGTCCATTTTAGCTGGGCCTACTTTCTGAATCAGGCATGGTAAGATATCAGACATAAAAAAAAATTCTCATCAAATATCAGAAAGTAATGCACATCACGACACAAAAATCCCCTGCAGTATTGTGGCATAGTTATAAGCTCATGTGTTGTGCTGTTTCATTCTAAATAATAAAGAGGCTGCAAAACAGTAATGTAAAAATAAATGTTTTAAGAACATGAACCTATACCAATGGAATAATCAGATACCAGGAAAAATACAACAGAAGAAAAATGCAGGATATAGGCCCCGTATTTGGTACTGAAGTGGTACAGAAATGCTCTTCACACCTGGCGATCTCGTTAAAAATGGATCTTTGAATAACTATTTATCTATTGTTTAGAGAATGACAAGTGGCTCCTCTTTGGAATCTCTCCAGACAACCTCTTTGGCACCTTTAATTTAAGAGTGTTTGAGCATGAAGTGATAATAACTGCAGATAAACCAGTAAAGAGCAAACAGGCTGTATGCTGTGAGTAGGAAACCTGATGATATTTGTCTGTATGGTAATAAATTATATCATAGTACGTCATAGTGTGCTTTTCTGAACATATTGTGCTAACACAAGTGCGTATAGAACAGCATGTTTCATTACAAACAGTAAAAACCTTTTCTTTTTTAAGTAAAAAATGAAAAAATAAATCTGTATTTTTGAGAACACTACTTTCACATCGTGACATAAGAATTTCCTGCAGTATCGTTATACAGTCCTGCACTATTGCCCACCACTACTCTACACTGAAATTAACTTTGTGCCCCAACATTGTTGACTGAGCCCATAAATTACAGTGCCCTTAATTGAGAAAGTGATCCTAAATTAAATGTAAATGTAAATGCGTACACACTCCCTACACTCTGCAAATGCAATCAGGAAGCAAGCCTAAAATGACCATTAGAGATTTCGGGGCACAGGTACAATCAAGGCCCATCCGATCAACGGACATTTGGCATGTTGGGCCTGGTCTGTGTTGAGCGTTGAACGTGGCTAGCAGTGGTCCAGCAAGAACACCAGGCGAGAGCAGGATGGAGGAGGAAGAGATCTGTGTTCAAAGGGGCTCCGGTATCAGTGGGACAGCAAACGGGCTAATTTGCCACCGTATTATATTTCCCCATCATTTCAATTTCAAAGTGCCGCATTACCGAGAGGCAGGGATGAAAGAGGGTGGGGAAAAAAGAGATGGTGGGGGAACTGAAGTGCATTCCCAGCACAGAAGCCTGCCATCAACATCCTTCAAGCCTGGCCCCTCATCTCCAGCAACATATCAGCAGAATTATGCAGCGTCTCTTCCCGCAAAACGAATTCAAACACAGCCCGCTCTCCCCCACCGCCCACACCCAGGGATGCCTTTGATATGGCCCAACAAATTGCAAATTTTGTTTTTAATCAATATTTCATGCCCAAATATTTTATCCGATCTTTCATGCTCCATAGTTTCTTTCGTCACGCGCCGAAAAGAGCTTGCGAGGGGCCAGCAGATATGTTCAACATGGAAACACTCAGTACTTGTGCCTCTGTTTTGATATTGTAACTAATCTACTTCCTTTTCCTCACTGTAATAACGCCGCTCTGCCCAGCCCAGCAACACGTAGGCAGGTTTGTCGGACCACTGCTATGTGTAACAAAATCATAAAGACCAATAAGAGAACAGGTTCAAGGTTTGTTACCCAGTAATGACCTGAGCTACAATGTGTTATTCTCAGGTTATAGAAGTGTATAATACAATTTTACACCAGTGAGTCTTGCACAGTTAAACATTGCTGTTTTGACTTTAAGTTAATCCTCCCTTAATCATTTAAACGAAATGAACTTCTAACAGTAAGTTAACGTAAAAAATGTTTTACATTCTGTTAACCAATGATTTGAAGCTCAGTGAACTCGAACTTTTAGGGCAATACACACACACACACACACACACACACACACACTTTTTTAAAGTATCTCATTTAACTTTGTCTTCCTAAAACAAGTTTACAGCTCTTAATCGCTACAAAGACATTTTTTATGCCAAAGGGACAAATATATTACTAAACCAGTGCAAAATAAACACCCAAATGTCTGTTTGGAAGGGGACTAAGAAACCAAAGCCTCTTTCAGAGAGAATATGAAGATATTTTCTTTCAGAAGATTTTCCACCAATCCCTAATTCTCTAGTCCTTTTTAAAAAAACATTTCTGCAGAATATACCTTGTGCTCTTTCCATGAAGTGTCTTCTTCAAAAGTCAAAGAACAATCTCTTGACACTTATACAGCCTGTATTAGTCGAGCCTTAGACAACCAACACAGATGAGAAAATTGGATTCAAGCTAATAAGTCACTTTAAAAGCATACATGGCCTTGTAAAATTGAGCAAATAACTACATGTAGGGAAAGCCTGACCAGTATTTCATACACATTAAATATTAATTGGTGCTTCCTAACAAAAGTACTGGCCTGTACACAATATTTACACTTCATAATTAAATAGTATTTTAAGCATGTTTATTGTTTTTAGTACAATATTCTATTTTTTTTTTGCTTGAATAAATACTTCTACAAACTTACACATCTCTTTGTATGATGAACATCACAAAGTTGCAGATAGATAAATGTGCTGTCTGGTGAAGAGACAGATGAGTCTGATTGAATTTCTGCTTTGCTTACCTCAATACACATACGTATGTTCTTTTCATTTTAATTGCCAGTTTTTCTGCTTTACTGATTGGAGAGCCAAGTTCATACAGTGGTTTCAGGTCAATTCAATCACAGCGAAATAGACTACTCTAATTCTCATTCAGGATTGCCCTCTCAGTCAGTTACTGCACTGGCTTCAAATTAAATGTGTACAGATTAACTGGCATTTATATCTTCACAACTAAATCAATTTGTTACCTAATATCTCTGTTTGGCTCGGCCTCTCAGTATTGCAGAGACTAAAAAAATGATTTAGAACACTGAATGTCATTCAACATTAAAACTCCATTTAATGAAAAGAGAACATGAAACGAGAACAAATGTATTTCACTATTTCTCTTCATTTGAGTGTTGTTTACTGTTTTCATGTGTCTCGCCTACGTATTCTGTTTCAGTTTTTCAAAGAAAACGGACGGTGCAGTGTTGTGTTTCAGCCTTTGGCAAACGCTACCAGTTTATGATGATTTTCCCGTAGACTAGTAATGACATCCCTCATTTTTCCTGGTTTTGATATAATGTTTTGGCGAGAACAGAGATAAACAAACCCCTAAAAACTATCAGAAATCCACAGCAGAGTTCTAGAGAAAGGGTTATAAAAAAGAAAGCGTCTGAATACTATATAAGGAACCCAATACCCAAATAATAAACAAATCTTATTTGAGATGAATCTAAATTTATTCTTAATTTTCAGTCGCATCCATCTGTACTCACATCTAAGTATTCGGCTGTACGTTGCAGAGATATGAGAGTAAATCACAGCGTTAAAGTAACATGCAAATTTTGACTTATCAATCAATTCATTCAATCAATTCACTTTAGCAAACAGAAGAATAAACATGTATGCCATTAAGTAATAAACATGTACACCATTAAGTGCCAAACATTTGGCTATAAACTTCCTATGGTTCAGCGAAAACAAAATGACAGAGGCCCAGCAAGCACAAAACTTGATCAATGAGCACTGCTTCGGAACATTCAATTAAATCAGCACCCAACCCTTGATAATTGATCTCTGCTTTCCCGATGTTAATGAGCACCTCCTTGCCTTGCACAGGTTGGACATCACTGCTCAATTGCTGACTCTGTTACAAAACACGCAAAACACAGTGATAAATTAAAAGCAAGTTGGACACTGCCAGAATCATTGTACACAGCTATCTCCAGGATATTCGATTAAAGAAATCAATAAATAAGACGATACTGTTCAGCTTTTTGCACAGTCATGCAGTGTTGCACAGTGAGCTGTTTGTGAGCACTGCTTTAAAGTTCACATAAACAGGACGCAGGTCAGGATGTGTCTTAGTCCTAAATTCTTGACTGAAATGTCTGTAGTCTCCTTAAGCGTGTCATCATTTTCAAAACAAAACGTTTTTGTGTGGGTCCCCCCTCATGTCGACGGAATCCCTCTGACTTTTGAGACCTCAGAAGGCATGCTGTGGCGTCTCCATCAATATATTAGCAGCAGATTCTTTAAGTCCTGTAAGTTGTGACGTGGGGCTTTCATGGATGTCTAATACATGCCACAGATGCTCTATCGAACTGAGATCTGGGAGATTAACACACAAGTTAATCTCTTTGTCATGTTCCTCAAAACATTCCTGACCATTTTTTTACACTGTGGAAGGGCACATTATCCTGTTGAGAAAGGCCACTCCCATTACATAGTACTGTTACCATAAAGGCGTGTTCTTGGTCTGCGTAGGTGGTGTATGTCAAAGTGACATCCA
Organism: Bryconaethiops microstoma; assembly: GCA_037577275.1. Classification (NCBI taxonomy): domain Eukaryota; kingdom Metazoa; phylum Chordata; class Actinopteri; order Characiformes; family Alestidae; genus Bryconaethiops; species Bryconaethiops microstoma. The sequence goes on from JBBJLS010000039.1 coordinate 18,424,845, forward strand.
TGTGACTGCAGGACCCACAGTTTCCCAGCAAAACATTAGCCAGGGCACCACACTGCCTCCTGTGCATCCTAGGTAAGAGATGCACAGACACCAGAAACTGTCTTTCATCAGACAAGGCCACCATCTTCCCTCTATTCGTATTACATTTCTGATGCTTACATGCCCATTGTAGGTGTTTTGATTGCTTTATAAGGGTCAGCTACGCAGCCCAACAGCTGTAATGCGTGTTCTGACACCTTTTCATAACAGCCAGCATTAACAATTTGTGCTACAGTGGCTCTTCTGTATTTTGCCCTTGTCAAGGTCACTCAGATCCTTACTTGCCAATTTTTCTAGATTTCAACAAATAAACTTGAAGAATTGGCTCCTCACTCCTGTCCTAACATATCCCAGCCCTTGACAGTGGCAAGTGTAACACAATAATCAATGTTAGCTTCACCTGTCACTGATTTTATGCTAGCAGTCTATATATAAAGCAAAAGAGTTCAAACTCTCTCATTTCAAATACTATCAGTCATCAAGGAGATGCAAATTGAAATCCCAGATGCAAATGTATCACCAATGCTGACAACATTGAGTCCAGTGCTAACACTGACAAACACTTGAAAGAAACAAGTGCCATTTACATCATGGTGCTATTAAAATACAGAACGGTCCGATCTTCACAATCCACAGAGAATTTGTATCAAATTGAACTATCCTCGCCAATACTGAAGAGGGATAGATCAGTCCTTTCATGTGTTAAGATTACAATAAAATAAAATATGTCAATCAGTACAAAGTCAGGTCTATATGGTTGCTCTAACAATTATATTGCAACTGATTCCTTTAACAATCTTTAACAGTGTAAAATTAAAACAAATTAAAAACAACTCATCAGAATGAGAAAAAAGTGATCATGTGCAGTGATCACATTTTTATGTGGTTCTGCCTTGGAAGAAGAACTAACCGTACATATTTTAATAATAATTATCACTATTATTATCCTATGCCATTTTTATTCTTATATTCAAAATATAATTTAGATTTTATATTTTTAAGTAAACCAGTAGCCAAATGTAACAAAGACTAATCAACTAAGTAATATAACTGACATTTTAGCTGAATGCTTCACAAAATATCTTAAGCACGCTCAGAGCACATATGTACCTAGAAAAGACAATATTTCAGATGGGTTTAATGAAGTCTGTCTAGTTCTCTTTTAATTAAATTTCTCAACATGGGTGATTGTCGCCTTTAAGCACCAGCACCAGCGCCAGCATCAAACTGTTTACCGATTACACTGCCTTTTTGCCCAGCACTAACATACATTTGCAGTAGAGTTCCATAGGCTTTACCAAATCAAGAGCTGTGTTACTGTGAGCCAGCAGTATTTTAGCTGCTACACACCACCTATTTTAGGATTAATGGCCTGTAGAGTGATGGGAGTTCATACGGACGCATGTACGTAGACATATTGTGTAGTGAATCAAACCTCTGCCATGGGCTTCAGTCTTATCAGATCCTGTCCTCAGAGTGCACGCACACAAACACACACACACACACACACACACACAGAGGCAAAAATAGCACTGACACTGAGCCGGCCACCCGGTCCAGATTCATTTTGAAGCTATTTGGTGTTTGCTTCAAACTGTATAAATATGTACCAGGGCAGCCCCTGCACCGACAAAGCTCATACTGTGCTAACTGATAAAATGGCACAGGCAGAGAGACAGAGAGAGAAAGAGAGAGAGAAAGAGAGATAGTGGAAGAGAAAAGGACATCTAGGCAAAAGTCAGAGACGGTCACCAAAAGTACCAAACAAGAAAAAACAGATGACGTAGCCAAAAAAATAAAATAAAATGGCAGCAAGAAGGCATCTTAAATGGAAAGAATGCAAATAAAATCTAACAATTAAAGAAAAGTATGTAGAAAATGTGGATGCTTAAAAAATGCTGAAACTACAGAGAGTACCAAGGGAAAAGGGATCTCTAGCAGTCATCTATATGGAGGCACTGCAGTCTGGGCTCTTTTTTGGTTTGGGTAAACGCCCACATATTGGTACCCCAGGGAAGGGTAATGAACTAGTAAATTAGTCTCAGAAAACTTTAATTAGTATCAAAGTATGCCACACTGAGGTCTATCCATTTATCAGCTCGGGCCCCTCCACCCCACCTTTCTTTTTGATGACTTAAAAACCGCAGACCAATAAAAGACAAAAGGAAAATGGATATAGATTTTTTCACTCAAGTGGCCGACGGGGATGATTAAGTAGTTCATCACGCAAAAATATAGAATTCCTCCCATGGAGAGATCGACCTGTCCTATAGATACATTAAAAAGCTAGCAGAAAATCATTGAGCATACGGTCAGCTATAGATTGTGTGGCAACGTCGACCAATTGATCATCACTTCTCAGTACTGTGCTTGCGGTACTGCTGCAGCGCTCTAAATGTGGACGAATATCAGAACAACGCCAGAGGCAGTGAAAGTTTTCTCCAAAACTACCAACTGAGCAGCATTTTTATCTCATCACTTTCACAGCTTATTATTCTATTAAAGACCACACAGTCCCAAACAATTTCACCTGCAGTTGGAGATTATTTTTGGTGGTTAAAGAAATAGTTTGATGAAAAATTTTCACTTCCCTTGATGTAGTCAAACAGCTAAGTTGATTTGTTAAATAAATATTACTTGGTTAATGAATATTACTTCTTTACCATAGAACTAGAGCTATGTGGCTAAAGTTGCTAACAAACACTATAACTGTCACTCAAATCTTTTAGATAAATACATTTATCTAAATGTACATAAATACAATACTACTTTTAGTTCTTTATTAACGTGGCATTGACTTGCAGATGTGGTTTAGGACACAACATGACTGGCTTTAAGCTTTAAACATGAACAAAATTGAATGCTGTGGGCACAAATCATAAATCTTGTCATAAATATTGCTATTTAGAATGAGTTTTTAAGGACAGGAACATATGGGGTGCCATTTGTAAAAACAGCTTAACACATTTAGAGGTGTCATTTTTTCATCATTTTCATCATTTTCAGCATTTGTCACACATTTAGAGCGAAAAAAAACCAGTGTAACAGTTTGGTACATTTTCTTGCTGCGTAAATGTTAAATGTTAAAATGAAATGTTAAATATATATCTAAATGTTCAATCTAAATCTAAATGTTAAATCTATATGTTGCACTCTAAATGTGGGATTTTTGAGCTCTAAATGTTTAGAAGAAATGCTAATTGGCCACGCCCCATGATTACAATTGGCGGTTACTTAGCAGGGGGCTGGACTGCGTGCTGTGATATCCCTCACCAAGATGGAGGATTTGCCTTAAATGATCTTAATTCTGAAAGTTAAATGTGAAAAATATATCTCGCGCTCTCCGGGGAGGAGAGCTTCGCCACCGGTCACGTTCAATAGTTCTGGGGGAG
>JBBJLS010000039.1:18431831-18456307 GCA_037577275.1 Bryconaethiops microstoma
AACATTTAGATATATATTTAACATTTAGATTTAAGATTTAGATTTAGATTGAACATTTAGATATATATTTAACATTTCATTTTAATATTTAACAGCAAGAAAATGTACCAAAATGTAACACTGTTTTTTTTTTTAACACATTTAGCATTAAATGTATGACAATTGTGCTAAATTATGAAAAAATGACACCTCTAAATGTGTTAAGCTGTTTTTACAAACGGCACCCCATAGGATCAGTCCTCACAGTCAATCTCACTGTAGGTCATACTGTCTCTTAACCCACATTAAGTCTGTACCACCTAAGGAAGAGCTGGATGTGGTTTACGTGAGTCAAGAAAAGGTTTGTGAATGCTTTTCTGAAAACAATTGGGTGACTAGTGAGTTATGGAGTGTTATATTAGCCTTGCAGTTCCAGTGCTAAACTAAAGAAGCCAAATTTTGATTCCAAACATGGCTGATAAATCAGATTTTTTGCCAAACTATTCTTTTTCTAGAACACTGGCCTGAAATTAAACATCAACAATCAGGATAAAGAGTAGAATTTCAGCTTTAGGGGCATCCATGTACACTTACACCTATACACACACTGCACTGTACACATACATTATAGACTCTGCCACTCATGTTCTTTGAATTTATGGTGCATTCATGATGTGAATAACTAAACCAAAGTTTGAGTGCACTTGAATTTATGAGATTGCTGCAGGTTGATCCTCCAACATGAACCTAAAAGAACAGTGTCATGTACTGTAAAGATATAGCATCCCTATGAGAAACAGGGAACACTTACATGCTGGTAGAAATTGTCCTCTAAACATGTTAGAGCACCAAGTCAGATGTTAAGGTTTTGTTGTTAACTGATGATGCGTCATCATACGTTTTTTTCTTTTTCTTTTATTATTATTTTTTGGATTACAAGCCTTTGCCTCAGCCAAACGGATGAAAAAGCACTCAAATTACCTGGAAAAATAAGCATGACCAGCTTCAATAACTGTCAGGCCATTATGTAATAACTGTGATGGGTAGGTGCAGATTCAAGTAGGCTTTTCTTCCGACCTAGAAGACATTATTAGAAGTACCGTTTCCTTCTAATGCACCCAAAAAAAGAACCAGAGATTTAGTTCACGCTTGGCTGTTGACTGTTTATTCAAGGGCTCCTCTGCCTTGAGGGATGAAATTATCCAAGCTTGGACAAATAATATTAACAGCTAAGATCAAAAAAGCTTGTCGGTTCAAAATCTATCTATATTGTATAATGTTTGCTCAGCCTAATGCATTCAAATTTTAGTTTTTTACCTTTTCTCTTGTGACTGCACTTTCTATAGACTTGGCCCATGTAAGTTAACCAGCAATTACCAGTCACTTAGTCATCCTCATACTGAGTGTACTGCAGAGCCTGCTGTAATGCATACTCAATGCTTGACAGAAGTGTCTTTCTATAGCTGTCACTATGCTTCTGTCATGTCAGCACTGATTGTGTTGCATTGATATGATATACTGAGCAATAGACCAGTAAGAAATTTTCTGCTTGACCGACGGAAACACCATCTTGTCAGTCAAACTGTGTGACACAAATCTGTACCCACGCGCTAATGCAGCCTGTGAGTGGAGGCAACTGGCATCTGAATCAAAAATACAAGCAGCTCTCTAATACGCCTCTGTGTCGCTCCTGTACAGCAATGACAAAGCACTTCTCAAACAGCGTCGTGGCTGAAACCACGTCAAGCGCCTAGCGCCCCTATTTATTTGCAGTCGTAGAGCTGAACCATAAAAGGCCCTGTCTCCTGGCATTAGCCGGCTAACCTGCGAAAGTGGACACCAAGTACAGCATATGTCCCAGTGAGTCAGGGCGCCTCCGCCGGTACACGTGTGCTCAGGCAGATGCTAACATTTGCTAACACTTGACTCATCGCAGGCTATTCGTGGTGGTGGAAGCAGAACAAATAGCGGGCTGAGTGAATGAGGACCTGCCGCCTGCTGCCAGCCCCACAGATATTTCCCAACCACAACAGATATTAAACGCTCATTACTTTATACAGCCCAGTCAGAGGAGCAGGTGAGCTCCAAGTTACCATGGCAGCATACGGCATCAACCCACTCACGATGTACGTGTGCGTTTCTCTGTCTGTGTAGACAAAATGCCTCAGAATGATTGCTAACAAATGACGGTCTGTAGAAAACTTGCATGTCATGTGTAACAATTTTAAAATTCAAAATATCTCAATAAGAAGACTAATTGACTCTTTGATTTGAAAATGTAAAAACTGAGAAAAATTGCATTAAACGATTCCTCTGCATTGACAGAACGGTAACGGTATGCAGTCTGGTATTGTATATATATATATATAACCCTTTCCAATACCCACAGAAACTGCCCCATTTAACTTCCATTATTAGCCATTAGGCTAGTTGGCTAATAAATTCACAAGTCTGCGATGTGGGCAGCAGTGAACTAGTGGGTTAGTTGATTAACTACTAACTAACCAACTGCAGAGCATTTAAGAGGAAGCACGTAATAAAAACAAATGTGCATGACATGAACATGCAAGGGTTGTTTACTCGATGCTAAAACTTTACAGAAAATGTTTTGAATGGGAAAGAAAAATAACATTTGTCACGATGAAAATCTCTGTGTTCATTTCTGTGCCTGAACCTCATGCTCACCACAAAAATTTAGGTTGAAACACATTCATTTGCTCGTCACCAGAAACATAAAACCACGACACTAAAACTGTAAATGGGGAACTTCTGAAACTGCTAAAAAACAACTTTATATAAACTAACTGACAAGTAGAAATCGGTACTTGTATAATAATAGTTTGCATCTCTGTGTTTAAAACCTCTGATCAGGTATTTCAGGTCATTAAACAAAGACACACACATACACACACCAGCTACTCTTCCTCACACACACACACACACACACGCACACACACATACACACAAACATTTAGCTTGGTTTACTCACACAGAGATTAATCTGAATGATGACCTTGACTCTTTTTCAATGTGGAAGAAAAGTGATAGTTGCACAGACAAAAGCAGGCTAACCTGCAAACTGGCGTTTCATATTGCCTTAAACTAAAGTTTAAACCAACCTTGAAACAAATAATGAGTCATGTTTCAGAAACTAGAAAAAATACTGTTAATATGTTGCTAAACCTCATTTGCCTTTTGCAAAATGAATGTCAGCATTGGGTTTCTGCAGACTGGCATGCATATTTTAACGCTGCTGTCGCTATGTATCTTCCCCAGAAGGAAAATGTTTGTTTATTAAATATTTATTCATTTACTTATTTGAAAAAGTAAAAACCAAAAGAATTTTTACTGAGGTTTATGTTAGAGTTATGTCTAGGGCTATAAAACAGGGCCACTATAGCAAAACTACAGTCACAACACATTAATATTTGGCACACAACACAACACATGGCACAAAACACAAAAATATTTTTTCACTGTGGATGGTAGTGTATGTTTATATATAGCCCTATAACCAACCACCATGTTTTGTAAGCATCTCAGACAAACAAAGTTTTATATATGTGTATATATACATGTATCAAAAATCTGTCATATTTAGCTACATTATTCAATATTGCTGTAATATATTGTCACATTGCTATCACTAATAATTGCATTCTAATACAGCTATAAGAACATAAACATGTGTGTGTGTGTGTGTGTGTGTGTGTGTGTGTGTGTGTGTGTGTGTGTGTGTGTGTTGCGAGTGCTGTACATGCACTTGCTCCCTGCGGCCATCAACATCATTTCATGAAATCTAGGCGTCTTTATGCAAATAGAATTGCATCAAAACAGAAAAAGTGGAAACAGATTTAGGAGAAAAATTAGAGGAATTACATCGAAAATTACGCATGTCAAAGTGGAGAGATGGACAAAGAGCGAGTGGGAGTGAGCGATGAGAACAATGAAACTGAGTGAAAGAGAGAGGGAGGAGGGCGAGAGAGACTGAAAGACAGGAAGATGGAGAGATAGAGAGGTAGGGAGGGAAAGAGAGAGGGTGGCGGAGACAGAAGGCCCGATAGAGATGGAGAAAGTATCTCCTCCTCAAGGCTTAGAGGCTGAGCGTGTGAGAGAACACGATGGCTGAGAGGGAGAACACTGTGGCTGCAGGGGCCATGGCTGTCATTCTCTCTCTCAGTGCCAAAGCACAGATCTTTCTAGACCTGACAGGACACTACAGCAGGCCGGACAGCATGACCACAAGCCAGCTACTAGTATGTGCAGAGCAAAAACAATCCGGTGCAGCATCCTTACGCAAACGTACTGCTTTACACAGAGATATACAGACATCCTACAGTATATTACACCCACTTCAAAAAACACATTGCTGCAATATCTCTCTGCACTCTTCACTGCGCCCAAATGGACACACAGAGCATCGTACACAACATACAGAATACCTGTTGGCAGTGTGGCTGACTTCAAAATTCACAAGGGAAGTCTAACATACTTCTCCAAGATTGCTGAAATGCAGTCAGTAGGTCAATGCATTTAGAGTTGGCAGTATGACAGTATTTACCGTAACCATGATAAATAACATCACATTACATAACAAAACGGTATGCAAAACAGTGAGTACAAATCAAAGCACTCTCAATTTATGATTGAGATTTATTAATGTGGCAAGACTAGAGGCAGTATTATGATGCTAAATACTACTGATGCATAAATTGAGTAAAAACATTTATACGCAATTTTGAATGAGCCCCTGAAATTCCATTAAAATTGGCCATTCACGCATGTACTGGCTGAATTTTCATCGACCAACAGTGGCTATTTTGTCATGTAAGCCTAATGGAACTTTAGGAGATGTGAGCAAGTGTAAGCACACAAAATTTTACATTTTAGTTTTAGTGATTCTTGAGAAAAATTAGCCCAAATCCCCCAAATTACCAAGCTTTCAAAGAATGTGGTAGTGATGCAACCTGGCAAGTTCTGCGAAGCTTGAACCTTCATGTCACAAGATATTGGCTAGTAAATCGCTAGATTTTAACCCTGATGTTATTCACTACAAGGTGCTACCCCACCAATGAATGTGCCAGGATACGGTGCCTCCTAGAGATCAACTTGCAATAAATAATGTGTAATATCTGGCTATCTATTTGAACACAGAACTAGCAGTTCCCTAATCAGCAATCTTGCAGAGCTAAAAAAATCAACTTACAGCTTACAGGGAGTTCCACTTCGCAATGCGAACATGATCTAGTTATGTATTATGAACATAGATATTGCCTGCATTTCTAATGCCTTGAAGTATTGGAATGTTATCGTTTTGTAATTTTGTGCAGTTGCTCACCCATGAATGCAAGTTTACCAAGCAATCAGAACAGCAGTAATGATTTTCATATTTACTGAACTGTTCGCTATAATTGTGGTACAAAGAAACATGGTTTACGAAAAAGTGTATCAGAATATTACATATTGTGAAATTATCATGTATATTAATGCTTTTAAACATTTTGGCATATTTTAACTGCAAAGGCGCAATAATGCTCTGTTCATGTCAATAATACTGAAAATGTTAACAATTTTAATCATTTGTTTAAAAGATAGTAATAAGACAGTTTCAAAATGTGTTTTCAACTCTTTGCAACCCTTCTGAATGCTTTTAAATGAAGCATAACACTTTCACAGATGCATCTTATTTGCTTTACCTTAAGTAGTTTGAACAGAACAACTCAAAAAGCCTCTCAGACCACAGACTAAGCATTTTAGGTCTCCTTATGGGCAGCAGGTTTATTTCCACAGAACTTCCCAATTAAGTAGGTGGGGAAGTTTTCGCAGGAGGCTCGCTCTTGCTCCATGACCTCGCTTCAAGTTGAGCTGCCTGGAGATTTGAGCAACTTAATTTAGGTGGTGTCCCATCGGACCTGAAGGGCGATGTCAAACGTATTCACCATCTGCATTTGCACGGGCCTCTTATGAGCAGGCCCCTCTGTTTCCAAGTGCTGAGTCAAGGCCTGTTACTGCATGCTCAATCAGAACTAAAGCATATTTTTGCCTCGTCTGAACCAGATGTAAGCCTTTTTCCTGCTACAGAAACAATAATTGCTAGAAGCTGCCAAATTCACACAAAAACAGCTTATGTCAAGCAAGGTTTGTTTAACATTATTTGTCTTTGTCCTTGGTTGGAAGGTGTCTGGCGTATGCTGTCACACACCCTCAAAGAGTAGCTCCACGAAACATGGCACATACTCCCAGAATTCTCTGGAAACAGCCATAACATGGTTCTTAATTCAGCTCCAAGTGAGAAAAGGAGGACAGAGAAAGAATGAACGAGGGACAAAGTTCCCATTTCTGCATCCAAATCTGAAGATTTCCATCACATCTCGCCTCGGCTCCTGATTAATGCAATCTCTTCATGAGCAGGACAGAAGACAAGAGATATCAGCTCAAAATGAGCCTGAAACTCCTATTAAATGCAAATCTCTTCCTGCCCGCACCCCTCACAGCTCCGAGCCACTCAGAGGAAGGGAAGACTCACACCCAGAATAAATTGCAGCACACACCGAGAGCAATTCAAAGTTTAATAAGAAGTATATTAAGGCCTCATCTTCACTATTAAACATTATAAGTGAGTGCCTAATGCCTTTCGCCTTGCAAATTGAGTATTGGGCACCCGAATTGGAAGTGTCTGATAAAGCGAATTATGAAAATTGTAATTCAGTTAATGTAATTCCAAAACAATCCGCATGTGCAGCAGTCGCTCCGAGAGCCTGAGAGAAAGCAATGAAGGTGGCTGCCGACCCGACATCAGGCAGGCTGTCAAGGGGACCAGACGTACCTTAATATTGACTGTTAAGAAACACATATTTATAACTGAAGAAAAATCCAAATTTGAAGTGCCAAGTTAAAAAATTCAAGATGTCGGACGCTCCTCCTCGCTTGTCACTACGGCAGTGCTTTGATGATATATTCCAAGAGAACTGGAGGCATGTTTTTTGGTCCAGCTCTGCCGGCTGAGTGAAGATCTGAGAGCGACAGGGCAAGCGGTCAGGAGGTTGGGTTGGTGCTCTGCGTTCTTGGAGCAAGTGATAAAGTGATGAAAGGGGAATGAGGAGAAGTTTGTCCAAGAGGGTCCCTGCACTCCCTACTATTATATGTTCCATTGTCACTCTGGAGAGCTATGCATGTGCTTAAAGCTTCATAATGTGGGCCGTTGAGTCTGACTATAATACCGTTGCCTTGGTATCAGAGTGCCGACTAACGCACTGCTGCACTGGGGCCAGACATGTGACGCATGGGAATGGGGGTCCGCATACAGACCCCAACCTCCTCTGTCCATGGACGGAGTCACATAGAGAGGAAAAGCAGAAGCCTTGGACTTTGACACTCTGAGACTATAAGGCACTTTCTACTGTACAGTCCCATCAACACCAAGGTCTGTCCAGAACCGGGTGAGGCCATTTACAGTGTCCATATTAAACCTTAAATCTTAGCAGCGTGGCAGCCACTAGAGCCAGGGTGAGAGGGTGACCACTGCAGTGACCTTCTCTTTCTGAATCCGCCACCACACTGAAGACTCAGAAACTGCTTCAACTTGTTAAACATCAGTTCCTTGCGGATTTTATGCGAACGCGAGCACGTCGCCAAGTGTGGAGTGGAAATTCAGTGTCAAAGGCTGAAGTGAAGAACACATTCTCGCATGAGCACACAGCAGCTGCCTGTGTTATAAAGCAGAATGACCAGGCTAATAAAAGAGGAGCTGTAATGTATTGAACAGGACATGCTGCTGTAACGTACTGTCAAGGAAAAAAAAAGGAGGAAAGAAAACGAACCACAATGAGAAGGCTCAAAAACCACAACAAACCGATTTCAGGGCAAACAGCTGAGAGGCAGGTTGAAAAAACTATGTGAGTTAAGCAGATCTGACATATTCAGACCACTGAAGAGAACAGAGCAAAACAAAAAAAAAAAAACATATCCCAGAATTCATCACTAAAAACAGCTAACGCAAGACAATCCAGTTGAAACAAAAACTGTCTGAGGCAGAAAATATTAATTTTATTGGATGATGTTTAATGTATACTTGATATGAAATAGAAGGCAAATATATACACTTTGTTAGATACAGCTACCCTGACGGCTTTGTCTGAACCTGATTTTCTAAATGTGTTTCCGATTCAGGTCGGGTTCTAAATTCATGTTCAGGTTCTCACAGCCTACCTCACTCTTCTAGAATGCAAACTTTTCCAGCTGCTTTAGTTTTTCTCCTTTCTTAATATTTCATCATCTTAAAACAGCTAAGCCGGGATGCTTGAGTCACACACTTGTGTTGTTTACATGATTTTAACACCGAGGTCCATGAGAATCGCACCTGTGAGAAAAACTACAAGTAAACAGCAGATAAGTACAGATTAGTGCCCACAAAAAGGTTTTTATACTTTATTTGCTCAGCCAAAAAAAACGGCGCTATCCTGTCAAGTTTTATTTGGCACTTCAGGTGATGGTGAGCCTGTTCACGTCAGTTTTGGGCAGAAACGTTTAGACTCAAATGGGTTTTGGACTCAAAACTGGATGGTGTAGTTCAGGTCAGGTTAAGTTAGGAACATAATTTTTGTTTGGTTGGGTGAGGACTCGAAACGCAATATCTTGTGTTGGACAAAAGATTCTAAGGCCATACTTGGGTTCAGACCAAATTTTCAGTTTGCATTAAAGCTCTACTACCTTGTGGCCCCAGTAATAAGATCTGGTATATCTATTCTAGCACCAGCAATGTAAGTACTTATAACCTAAGAAGCAATAGAAGCAAAAAATGAATCATTATTAAATCTTCTAATTAAAAGTCACCTTTTCCATAACTGTACCCTACTGTGTCCTTCATCACATGACTCTACCATGATGAACTTTAAATTAGAAGTGATTAAATAATACATTCGCTCTGCACAGATCAATGAATATATTCAGTAATAAAATCATGGATGCACAGCAATGCTGTTTTGTTTATGCTGTGTCATTTCCAGACTTAATAACTGTAAACACACACAGGGTCAGATTAAAAAAAAAACAAAAACATGCAGGTGTGTTTTGTCTTGTATGTTAGCACAAAGCTGCCTAATAACAGAGGCTCGTTTGTGCTGACTTAAGAGTATATTAATCATGAGGCACATGAACAGGCAGGAAGCAAAAATATGCCATATTGTTCATGGGGTATTTATCAAGGTCAGATCTGTTAATCAACAGTGCAGCAATGCAATCACCGCAAGTTCCCTCCCACAATTGGATGCATGGATTTCTGCAAGTACTATGGCCGATCAGCTCGAACTCCACTCTAATCCAAAGTGAACTCTTTTCAGATCCTTCATCCCAGCAAACGCTACAGACGTCCGGGTGGGTGCCATGAGAGTATTGCCTACTCATCACTCATTATTTCGCTATATAGCTGAGATTCAGCTGGGAAATTACCCCACTTAATCAAAATCAATCAGATGTCATGACTGCACATGAATTCCACACTAATGTTATGACTTATCCAAGCATTAGAGGACCACCATAATGATCCAGCTGAGCTTTAACACATTGATCCCCTTCTGCATTGCATTCGGGCATCATTTGCCTAAGCTTTGCCATAATGAGCTGCATCTTCAAGTCAACTAAAGGCTAATACATGGCAGCCAAATGATGCGGTTTAGGGTTTTTGGGTACAGTAAGAGATTTTTCTGTGGTTGAAGCTACCTTACGAATGTTACAAATATATCCATGAGCAAAAAAATTAAGAGGACTGGGTATGATTAGGTCATATAAACAGGTGTGGAAATCCTTACTCTAGTAAAGATAAGAAATAACAATATTCTTGCAAAAAATATTTAAAACTACAGTTCTAAGCTCGCTACAGAACTGCAGCAGTATTTCTTGGTACATTTTAACTTAATAAGAACACATGGACTGAGGGTCAACAGGCTCTTCTCTTCCTGGATTTTTTCGGTCTAAAATAAAATGATGAATCTATAATCACAGAGTGGTGACCAATCACTAAGCAATATAGATGCTATCATAATACAAACTAAATATACACAGGAAATTGGAATCAAAATGTAAATGACTGGAAAGTAACTGGAAAGTTACATTACATACCTCATAAATATTCTTACTGTAAATAAAATCATCTTTTTAAAAAACAGAAATCTGTCAAAGTGTTACTTGCATTTACATGTAATTGAAACATTTTTTAAATTTGCACTGAGGCATCTCTCTTTATGGTATGTTGCTCAAAGTTTAGTTAAGCGTGATATGACAGTTCAGGTTTTTTTCATACCCGATTCTGTAATTTTGGTCTGTATTGGACTGATACCATTACCGAGTATCAGATCAGACGGGCATGCCCCTAGTTTTTACAGTCGAGAAAAAAATAATCACAGAAATGTCTGTGTCTCAAAAAATGAGCTTTCTACTTTCCTTCACCTTAATCCATGGAAACAAAATGCAAACAGCACACATTTTCTTTGTTGCCTGGCAAATGTATGACTGTGCAAGCTAACAACTGTGGAAACATGATTATGCAGTAATTGCAACAGGCCTTGGTGGGGTAAAATAATAGGTCTGAGACTACGGCTGCTCATAGGTGGGCTCTGATGAGTTTTAAAACTGAACGGCATGACTTGGTTTTTAAGTTGAAACTGGAGGATCAAGATGCTAACCGCTACGCAATGCCGGTGTCATACGCTAAGCTGCCTCTGCTGAATGTACTTGACAGGACTGAGACAGCTTCACTCTTCTTGCTTAAACTATATGCACACACACTGACACAGCTGGTGCCTGGAGGAAGCTATAGCTTCTGTGTGTGTTTTTCCACTTTACGCTTGTAAAACTGACACTTATAAGACTCAAGCAGAGGCTCACAGCGTACACCTTTTCAACAACTTACATGGGCTTAAAATCACGGACTTTCCATCAGCATCAACGGGTACGATGTACTATCACTTCACATCTAGATCTAAACTTACAACTGGGGTTAGTAGTGCCAGAAGATGCACAGACGTTTTAGAAGCATGCAGCATCCTGCAGTGAAATTTGCCTATGTCTTCACCATGTCTCTGGAGGCCATTCCATAAACAACAGTAGGGTAATCAGTGGCAGATTGGGGGATGTTGGAGGATGTTAAACTCCTTCTTCCAGCACGGAGGGAGGAAAAAAATCGAGACACAAGGCTAACAAACTGATGAATATTTACAAGTGCTTGCACCTAGATCCGAGCCGAAAACACAGTTTTCATTCTCGTCTGACACAGTCTATCATTCATCAAGTGATTTGTTTCAACTGTAAACTGCCCCTGAGAGAAACCTGTTTCCCCTGTCACATTCAATTAAAAGCACACTTATTCAAGTAGGTTAGGATCAATTAATTAGCGGCAAAAAACCATTAGTTTCTCGCAAACTACTCACCAAGTATAAACAATAATTCCCACAATTGCTCCATTAAACCAACTGAAATGTTTGTTTTTTTCTAGGTTAAAAACCTACAGGCGAAGGGAGTCCATCAATAAACAAATTAATTATGTCAATTAAAAGGACTGACAAGTGAAAAATGATGACAAAAGGAGATGATCTTGATTTGGGTAGGGGAGGGGGCATTCAAGGCATGTGATCAATTTCAGTTAAGCACAGCATTAACAGGCTCACACAAGCAATATGCACATGTTCAGGGATCTCAAGGCCAAAGTGTCCTTGTTACCTGATGCTGAAAGAGCAACGAAGAGTGGTTTATAGATGTTGTGTGATTTCCTGCATTAATCTGCAACAGATTAATGATCCAATCTCATCAAATTGCTAATCAAACTGTTATGTTTAGAAACTTAACCCACAGGGAGGAAAGAAAAGGCATGAGTTTGGTTTCCATTAGATAAAAGCTGGAACATTTTATATGCCAAATCGAACAGTCATATTTTAATTCTTCAGATTATTACCCACATGACACTTCAAAACAAAGCATGAGCAAAAGAGCATTCTAGCTTTCTAAAAAAAAGATGAAAAGAAAAGCATAGAAAAGAACAGAAAAGAAATTAATCAGCGGGAGCTATGTAGGGGGTTCACTAACAGGACATCAAAGTATGTTCTGATGTGCACCAAATAAGTCCTTCAGAGTGGTGGGAAATGGGCAAAAGAGGAGATGAAAACATCCCTCGCTGAGCCAGCCAGTTAAGCAATGCAAAGGCCTCAGAGGCGGCAGGCTTGCTTGTCGCCCAGGTTGGGTGGCCTCTGTAATTGGACGAAAGCTGTGGGGTAGAAGCCTGAGGCACTCGCATTACTCTGCCTGTGTGGACTGGAGACAAAGCTACTAAACAGTGTGACTATAATGCCCAGTGCAGTTTAGATAATGGGATGTCTGAACACAATGTAGATAACAGGGCTGTCATGATTATGACCATTGAAAAGCCCTAGATTACTTGGGCTATTTGAGTTCAGAAACTTTGGAGTCAACCTCAATTCTGATTCTGTGATAGGAATCAGAGTTGACTCCAACAGTCAAACGCACACAATAGTTTTAACCTGATTCCAAAAGTAGGAGATCAGGCAAAAACAAAAAGTACTAATGAACTACTAAGCACACACCACACCATTGTCATTGATTGTATGAAGGGTAAGGCATCTTGACATTTTAACTTCATGCTTCTGCTACCCCCTCAGCTGCTTTTGTCAATTTATATTGATATGACCTATTTGGCCTTACAAAGGCAATTTGGAGGGCTTAAGCTTTCTAAATGATCTCAGCTGACTATCAAGTGCTAGCTAAACTGAACCTGATTTTCCTCTTTCAGCTACAAGTAGGTGCAAACTGGCAAAGTAAGACACTGCAAAGTGTAAATTTTTTCTGCACTGCCCAAAAAGACAGTGTAGCAGTGTGTCAAGTTGTGAAAAGGTAATAGTTTTAGACAGACTTTCTAGAAAGTTCAATCAGACACAGCATTAAAAGCACTGGCAGTGGAAGTTAATAAAATTGTTTATCTAGAGCAATGGCATCTGTCTTTGGACAGGTTATTTTAGACAGATAGTCGGTTTTTGATAAATGGAAAAGGATTTGAGTGACTTTAGGAAGGACCAAATTGTGATGGGTAGATGACTAGGTCAGAGCATCTCCAGGTGTGTTGCCAGCATGCAGTAGTCAGTATTTACCAAAAGTGCTACAAGAAACGACAACCATAGGCCGGCAATAGGGTCATGGGTGCCCAGTATTCAATTATGTGCATGGGCATCTTGTTCCATCTCACAGAAGAACAACTCCGTGGCAGCAGTAGCACAAACTGCTGAAAAAGTAAATGCTGGCTATGATTGATAGGGTCAGAACACACAGTGCTTCACAGCTTGCTGTGTCTGTGGCTACGAAGAATGTCAGAATGCCCAGGCTGACATCAGTCCCCAGGCAATCACCATGTAATCATCAGAACTGGACAATGGAGCCGTGGAAGAAGACGGTCTGGTCTGATGAATCACATTACTTTGCATCAGGTGGACAGTCGGGTGAGTGTGGAAGAGGTTGCACCAGGTTGCACTATGGCAAAAAGGCAAGGCAGCAGTAGCAGTGTGATGTTCTGGGCAATGTTCTGCCTGTGTTAGATATTACAAAGCAATTTGTAACACGTACCACCTACATATACACTGTTGCAGACCCTTTATAGCAACAGTATTCCCTTGTGGCAGTGGCCTCTTTCAGTAGGATAATGTCCAATGCTACACAGCTAAAATTGTTCAGGAATGATTTGAGGAACATGAAAAAGAGTTCAAGATGTTGATTTAGCCTTCAAATTCCCAAGATCTCAATCCTATCAAGTGTCTTTGGGTTGTGCTGGACAAACTAGTCTGATCCAAGAAGGCCCCACCTTGTAACTTGCAGAAGCTACTGCTAATGTATTGATGCCAGAAACTACAGCACACCTTCAGAGGTCTTGCAGAGTCGATGCCTCAGTCGGTCAGAGCTGTTTTACTAGCAGTCAAATGCAGACTCAGAGTAGACATCCACTATAGTCTTAAAAAACAAAACCACAAAATAGTAGATAATATTATATGAGTACAAACAGTTACTGCTCTCATAATCCAGTTCTAGCTGAACTGCTAAGAGACAGAGCAAGCTCGTAAAAGACTGCACGTATTTAAAACTATCTGCCCCAGGCAAGGAGAAATTTAGGAAATGCACTCCCGAGAGAACAGGCCCAAGTTACTATGCAACGTCCTTTTCCATAACTGATTATTCTGATATGGAACTATTTATGTGCTTAACGGATGCCCTGGAAGAACAAATGGTTGCAGCGATAAGCAGTCCCGCTAAACTTAATGACTGTGACACATTCGCATGCCCTGATAAACTATTCTACTGACACAGTGCACGAGACATGCTTCTGGTTCAGTGGTGAGATTTTCTCACTAAAGCCAGAAACACAATGTTTTGGCCATAGCCCAAATGTGAAAACACAGACCTGATGTGATGGGGTGTTAATATGATAGGGACTTGCGAGAGAGAGAAGAGAGAATAAACATAGAAAACTGAGCCAGGGGCACAAAAATCATTCAAAAGAGTAAAGCGGCTAGAGAACGGAATGAGGTCTTTTCATATAATGCATGATTTCAATGAAAACACATCACTGTTTATGATTTTAAATGCATCAGCTGCACAATGCAGTACAAATGCCTGCTTGTTGATGTCAGGTAATGAAACAAATATCCAATTCCAGAGTCTTGTCTATGAGATTAATCCACTAAACTGAGCCCAGTGGTGGACTACAAAAAGATTATGTTTGTCACTAACAAAAAAAAAGAGAGAAAGTGACTAGCGCTTTGAGAAAAAAATGCTGGACCTGTGCTAATTGGTTTTCGGAGTCACCGTGGTAAAAACTGAGAAGCAACAAAAAAGGGGGCCGGACTGGAGTTCAAGCTATAAAACCTAATTATACCTCACAAAAGCAGCCTGTCCCATTTAGAATAAAGAAACCCAGAGCAGTAACGGCTATGCCATTAACAATTAGTCTCCACTGCACCTAATTAGACGGAGGAGATAAAAAAAATCACAGGTTCTAAATTTAAACGGTGAGTCTTATATATTCTGTGGAGCTCGATACTCTCTGGTAATGATATCGAAAGACCCCCAGCACCCAGAGATTGCTTGAGATCGGTCACTGAATGGGTGCATGTGGGCTACATTTGCTTGCCAGCTTAATGGTAATAAACTCCCTTAGACTGAGCTGGCCAGGGGTTATAAATGGCCGGTCCCCTTGAGGGTAAGCAGCCCTAAATGGTTATTCATTCCATTCTAGAGCGAATGGGCTGAAGCTAAATTGGGAAATGCATCTCCAATTAAACTTTGGCTAATGCCCGCATGCTGTTTACTAAATTAAGCGAGTTCCAAGATCTTAGAATTGTCTCGGCTTATCTAGGGCTTGCGACTTAAAGGTGAGCGTTCTGTTGGGATAATTAATAAGCTCCATGCTATGAATCATTAAAAGGGTCTGCTGGTCTGAAGCCACCTGGCAGTTTTTTTGGAGATACAGTGCAAGGATGTATTAAATATCATCCTGCTCTCCACCTCTTCTTAACCAGGCTACGACTAGTTCATGCATAATAGAAACTACCTTAGACACTAATGATGCATTTAGAGCACATATTTCAAAAAGATGAACGTATACAGCAAAGGAAAGCCTACAAGGCCTGCTATATAAAATGTATTAACTAAACACAGTGCTTGACCAAAAGTTGTACAAAACGATATATAAAAACTAAAATTATGCTTCATCAGTGTCATTGCTGCTTCAAAGAATGGATGTGAGCAATCAGCATGTGAAAGAAAAGCTACACGTGTTTTGTCTGGTCTTGCTATACTTGCAAATGAAAGTAAATGAAAAATGTATCGGTCACTCAGGTATTACAGTAATCAAAACAATCATGAGGAAGTGAGCCGGCTGGCCAGAGCAAGTGCTCTGTACTGTCACTTAATCAATACAGCACGGACACCAATAAAGCCTCGTACAGGCATTGCACCCTGCTTAGCAAACAGTCATAAGACACGCCTGTGGTCCCTTTAAAGGCCAGCAAATTAAGCAGAGAGCTTCCACGCCCTTCCCTACGCAAAGCATAAAGCCCTCTTAATGTTATATTGAGGACGTGGGTGGGTTTAGAACACACGCTCATTAAAGTCTTGATTGGTCACGGAACCAGGGAATGTACAGTGACCGTATAGCATAAAATCGTATTCGCACATCCCTCCACCACGCAACGACCTGAGTGGCCATTTTCATTTGGCAGCCAGGGACATGACCAGATTGTCTCTTCAACTTCTATTTAGCAGGCGGCCCCTTCAGGTTGTTTTCACTCAATTTATTGCAGGGGGGCCGAGGATGTTGCATTAGTGTCTGGCAGAGAGACACATGCCAACCCTCCTCGTCAGATGCGGATGTCCATATGGAATATTTGGAAAGGCTTCTGAACAAGGTCTGCCCTGGCCAACACCACCCACTCCCATTTGCTCCCATTTTCCCCTTTCCTGAGCATGGCCCTTCCACTGGTGTATTTCAAGGGACTGAGCGAATGAGTGGGCACAGAAGGTGTGAATGAAGAGAGGCTCGGTCTCCCAGTCATAGCCTTGTCCTACAGTCGTGTTATGAATATGCCACCTGTTCTACTCTATTCTTTGTCAGACTTTGTCACTTTGCCCTTCATTATAAGACACCCCTGAAAACCACTTAGTCAAAGACTGGGGGGGGGGGAAAATTTAAGCTGAGCTCAAGAGGAAGCATTCATTTTGGGGCTAAGAGGGAAAAAAGCAAATTCTAAAGCTCTTTCAAAGCACAAAGACCTGTGTTCATTTGAAGATCAGGTGCTTAAAGAGATTAGCTCTGTGACAAATATTTTGAATGTAAGATAATGTAATAAAAACTGTCATTATTACTACTATTTATTTACACTTGTATGTATGGACCAAACAACAATAAACCATGGGTAACCTTTCAGGATTTCAAACACCTTTACTGGGAAAAAAATGAGTGGGTCCATTAGGTTTCCTTTTCACAGAAGCCATTAAGCCATAAATATTTCAGCCTGTTTAGGATGTCGCTCAGTTCAGTCAGGAATTTACATTTTACTTTACATTTAATTTAATTTAAACATTCAAGTAATTTAAATTACACATGAATGATGTATTGAACGTAATACCTTAATTTGATTATATTAATAGAAAATAATTAATGAAGCTAATTTCCGTTTCACTGGCGATATGGCCACTAGGTGATCTGTAGAAAGGTTCAGTCAATCAATTCATTTTAATAATATTTAATAAAGTCTAAACAAGTGACATGATTGTGATCGCCCTTTGCAGGCATGTCCTAATTCTCTTTACTCTTTCATCCTATACACATGAACAGTGACAACAACTTTCAAAGTGCAGTCAGAGGGAGGAATGTTTGTGCCTTAGAGGCTGACACTGTAGACAGTGAACCGGTCCCAACAGGGCCGAATCCTAACGAGCGGCAACAAGCTCTGAAGCTGCTTGTTATACTCATCCCAAGCAAGAACAACCAGCTCTGATATACCTGACACACAGCACTGAGAGCGAGTCCCTAAAAATAGCCCCAGGACAAAAGGGTAGCAGAAAGTTGTACGTCAGGTTTCTGCGTTGGCATCTGCAACAGCCCGCGTGTCAGCCAGCTTACCCCTGGTTGCACAGCTATTAGAGCCTATTAATTAATAACTGTCATCACTTCTGGGCTATCTCCGAATCCTTTGTCGCATTAACAAAACCCTTTACTAATCAACTCTTAACTGAGATGATCGCTGGAGATTGGCTAATTACCTTTTAATGTATGCACGCCGAAAAGACATTAAAAGTGGCGCAAGCCAGTGACAAGGATCAAGAGACAGATGTGCTGAGTTAAAATACTGTGGCCTTCCTAATTAAACACCAACAACTCAAAAAGATTCCCTTCACTCCTAAGGAGATTAAAGTCAAAAAGGACCGGAAGACCCTAAATAACACTAATAATCTGTTAACAGAGCATGCCTGTATTATCATAGACAACAATACTGGCAAAACAAACAAAAATAATGATAATAATAGTGATCACACTAATAATTACAAGCCAGTGTCCAGTATAGGAGAAAGTGAACCATAATAATACAAAAGTACAGAGGTTTGAAAGCAAGTGGTATAAACTCATTCCTGGCTGTTCCTCTGTTCCTGGCCTTTCTTGGAGCACCCCCTCCCCAAAACACACACGCATGACCCCCCATGCATCCAATACACACACACCACAAAACAGGGGCGACCCTGGCCGCAAACCTGGCTGGAATATAATAGATAATTTGGCCATTAAATGGCAGGTATTATAAGAGTCATCTCCACTTGGAGGCATATGATTTAGAAAGACACTCTGGTAATAGCTTTGCAAATTTCCTCTGCCATTTGACATCGGCTCACCACACTGGAACGTAGGGGGGAAAGGTTAGAAGTCAATGACTATCCATCAAAACATCAATCTCCCTTTATTCTCCTCTCAGCTCTTAAATACCAGACACAGACAGAAAGCACTGTTGTGTTTCCCCACTCCCTCCCCAGACTCAGTCTGGCAGGTCAGGATGGTGCCAGCTGCGGTGGAGAGAGAAGTTTGCCCTTTTCCGCCTCTCAGAGACCAGTTTTGTACTCAGTCTTATTGCTGTTAGGGTTGCAGGCAGGTTAGGAAGAGCTGGATGTTGACTGACAAAGAACTGACTTCTTTTATATTGTGATATGAACACCACGGTTATCATCCATTTTTATGCTGTCATTATGGTTTTAAGAGTAGTTTTAACTTTCTGAAAAATAACAGGTTTTTATTTAGCTTCAGTTTTTTAGTTCTGTGGTAAATAACTTGTCTGAACTTGTCACTATTACATGATTGCCTGACCCAAATTATTTGAGATCATAACAATTAAAGCTAACTGTATTTTACATTGGAATAAAGCAAATGCATTTAAATTAATGGAGGCAGAAAATATCATAACATTACAATAATGTTTTGGCACTATTTTCAATTGCCTATTTTTTTTTTTTATTCTATGGTCTTTTATTCTTTCTTGTTGCAATGAGCATGCCAGTGACAAAAGAATTTCTCTCAGAATCAATAAGGTTCTTTATTATCCTATCTTATCTTAACCCTGGATTAGTCTAGACCAGGGGTGTCAAACTCTGGTCCTGGAGGGTCGGTGTCCAGCACAGTTTGATGGTTCTCCTCCTCAAACACATTCACTAAACCTGACAATTAACTGGCGAGGTGCTGGACCACGGCCTTCCAGGACTGGATTTTGACACCCCTGGCTAAACAGATCACAGTGATCATAACTGTGAAATGAGAAACAGATATGGGTAATTGGGTTATTAATAGAACTTAAGAAAGGCATGAAACATTTGGCAGTGATTCATTAGATTCAAGTAAATCTTACACATTATTGACTCCACTGATTCCTGTCAGACCGGCAGTCCTTATAATATTTGCTGCATCAGTGACTTGTTATGCAAAGAGATGTACATAACTTTGAAAACCAAATGAATTAGGTTACTCAGGTTGTACACAAGCCAGGGATCAGGGAAATACATTTGTCAGAAATGGCAGATGAATGTAAGTCCCGTTCGTCAAACAGCCCAGAGAAAACATTTGGTACAAAAACAAAACAAGCTTTTCCTGCTAAGTCTTCCACTGACTCATGCAGTCTACCAGGAAGATTGTCATATCAGGTTACAGCATGTATCTCTAAGTTAGGATATTAACTGGCTGTGCACACATGAGGGAATAAAGAGCAGCTCAAATCAAACAGATCCCTCCGGACAGAGAATCGAAAAGTAATTAGGAAAGGATGTGCAGTAGGACAGAACAAGTCTAAACATTTCTCTGATACACCTGGTGTGCAGTCCGCTTTGAGAGCTTGTTTGTTCATTTGGCAATAAAAGTAGTCATAAAACGCATGTGCTGGTGAGGAGAGAACGAGTAGCCTTTCATTTGTAAACACAACTGAGAGACTCTGCTCTTCCCGCTCACCTCGATCAGGCACTAGACACGGTGTGGAATAAGTCAAAAAAGGCTGATTCTAGACGCTTTTACAGAATTAAACTGCAAATCAAGTTAATATCTAAATGGATTTCTCCACTTTTGAAAGGTAATACATGCCCGACATTTTCCAATGTTTAATTCCAGTATCATTGTATGTTCTGGACACTATAGTCATTCTTGTTTTGGCATAATTTGTTGGGGTTTTAAGTATTTAACCTTACATTAAGTACATAATACATTATGCTAGAACAAGGACAATTATAGTATAAATACATATATCTGTCTTGATATATGCGGTCATGAGCATTTTATCTCCAGGAACTATGAATTGATCATTGCATATAAAAGAGCAGTTCTGTTTTTCAGTGCATGGTGTACAGCTTAACTGTATAATGCCTATTATTTAATTTATTGTATTTAAGTTTATAAAATGTAACAAATTATAACATCTGTGGTATAAAGTCCTTGATAAACATTTAACATGTTGCAAGCACCATGGTACTAATTTCAGAATTAAGACAGGAGTAAAGAATATGTACAGGATAAATTCAACCCAAATAACCTATATGGTTATATACTTCTTCACAGATCAAAACTGCTGATGTGAAAATGTTTACTTGGCTCAGCCTTGTGTTTGGATTCCAAGCCTCTCTTCTCATCTTACCGGTTAGAAGCAAACAGTCCTGTCTAATATCTGCTGACAAGCTTTCAGCTAAATGCCAAGGGCTTCGACTACAGCGCGTCCCTGTGGAGGACCTACCTTCCTCTCTAGAGCATGTAGATCTTTCCTATAACATGCTCCAGGTCATCCAAAACCTGGACTTTGCTGGACTGCCTCTCCTACGTGTTCTCTGTCTTCAGTTCAACAATATATCTGTGATTGAGGAGGATGCCTTTCTGAAAAATCCTCTACTGGAACATCTGAATATCTTCAACAACTCATTGACAGTAATCCCATCAAAAGCCATTGTGCCACTCAGCAGGCTAAACAACTTAGAAATGTCTAATAACCTCTACACTGAGGCAACTCTGGATGATGTGTTTTTGAATTTCACAAATCTGAAAGTACTATCCATGGGTGGACCTCTCGTTAATAATCTAAAAGAAGGGGATCTTGATGTGTTACAGAATATTTCTCTGGAGAAGTTCGCCATCAAAACTGGATCTAGTCTGGATGTTTATGAACAAGGATATCTGAGGAACATACAAACAAAGAACATGTGGCTGGATGTGGCTTTAGATAACAGAACGGATGCACTACCTATGATATTAAAAGACCTTGCAAACAAAACATTTCATGTTCTCCGCTTTCGTAATCTCTTTGAGTTTAAGTACTATACAGACAAAGAGGATATTTTCTATGGTTTACAGTATATTCATTCCCAGCAGCTGATCTTTCATCGAGGTAAATTTAATGAAGAACTCCTGAGAATGGCCCTTGTTAATTTGCAAAAAAGTCCAATTAAAGCACTAGGACTTCTGTACATTGATTTTGCCCGTTCACAGGTCTTTGTGAGTAGTGAGCAGGTCTCCAGCGTGACCGATCTACAGCTGGAAATGCTTGTTCTCTCGTAAGTATTACAACTGCTTGCCTTATATTAATAGACCTTGTGAATCTTGACAATCACATCACTTTGGCTCAGTCTAATACGTTTTCTGTAACAGGGACATCAGCAACCCTGACATCCTACGCTTTGATTGGCGTTTCACATGGTTAAACAAGATCCGTCACCTGCGCATCCACAATGTCAACTTCAACACTGTTCCCTGTGATGCATGGGAACAGATGAACGAGGTTGAAATCCTGGATGTCTCCAAAAACCAGCTGAAGGACACATATCTTTTTAACCAGCAGTGTGACTACAGAGAAACAATGCCATCACTTCTATCATTTAACCTCAGCAATAATCAGCTGACCAGCCTCAGTTCTTTTGCATCTCTTGCTGGGGAGTTCAAACGGCTGCAAACAATTGATATCAGTCACAATCAGCTTGGCTCTGAAGGAGACATCTGCTTTTGGAAACAGAACATCACTACTCTTATTGCTAACCATAACAGTATTAATATTGATAGCTTCAAATGCCTCCCCGCCACCTTATTGTACCTTGATCTCTCATATTGTAACCTAGACCAGCTAGACATGGATTACTTTAAGAAGGCTGTTGGTCTGAAGGAGATCATACTTAGTGGTAACAAGATTAAATTTATTCCCTCTGGTTGGAGGAGTCCAAATTTGAAGTCACTAGCTTTGGATGGGAATTCCTTTGGGCTTATTAGTATGAGATATTTTAAGGGAATGCCTAACCTGGCGCAACTGAGGGCAGGTAACAACCCGTACCACTGCACCTGTGATCTCCACGCCTTTATACAAGAGACCACTGGCAAGGGTAAAATCCAGATCACAGACTGGCCAGATAATTTTAGGTGTTACTACCCAGAAGACCTGCTTAACACAATGATAAGTCAGTATTTCCCAGGTCATGTGGCCTGTGATGTCAGACTTGTCATTGTTATTACTGTACTCACCACTGCAACTGTTGTACTGGCTATTATGCTGATGTGCTATTTGTTTAATATACCTTGGTATGCTAAAGCTACATACCAGATCATCAATGCCAAGTACAGGGCTCGGAAAGAAGGAGCAGGGCTGTCTGTGGACTACACCTTTCACGCCTTCATCTCATACAGCCACTCGGATGCTGACTGGGTCAGGGACAAGCTTCTGCCATGTCTGGAGAACTGCAGACCTCCTTACCGGATTTGCATCCATGAAAGAGACTTCATGCCAGGAAAATGGATTATTGATAACATAATAGAGAATATTGAAAACAGTCACAAGGTAGGTGAAATCAATAACAAATTAGACAGTAAAAAATTAAACAATAAACATTAGACTGTAAAATTACAGTAAAAATTTAAACAAACATTATTTCTTGAATTTTTAAATATTTATCACAGTCACACAGAATGCTCTAGTTTCAGTGGTTAGAGATTTCCAAATGTTTCAACCTGGCAAGTTCTAAGTTTGTCCTTTTGCAAACCATCCTAACATCCTGTTTCTTCTTTTGAGGTTATTTTTGTGCTGTCACGGCACTTTGTGAACAGTGAGTGGTGCAACTATGAACTCTACTTTGCCCAGCAACGAGCCATTGGCAAGACCCTAAGGGATGTCATCCTAGTGGTGAAAGAGCCCATCGATCCAAAATCTCTGCCCAGCAAGTACTGTAAACTCAAAAAGATGCTGAATACCAAAACATATCTCGAGTGGCCTGAACAGCCTAAACAGCAGGCCTTCTTCTGGGCACAGTTAAGGAGTGTCCTTGGAAAACCAAATCTCATAAAGGAGCACTCAGTCACCGAACACAGACGGGTATCGAGATTGAGCAGGATGTCTATTATTGAGCTGCCAGAGCAGAACCAGATATCTGTAAATGATGAGCCTATAGATCCAGATCCAGGCACAGAGGTCAATCCTCAGACCACAGGAGAGATTGGAGGTCTTCTAGAGAGAAGTTCAGAGAGCCATGGTCTCAGAATATCACTGGAACAGATACCCTAATCTTAAGGGACTGTGGTTAAGTTTGTTGTGCTGATTGTGTTCCATCTAGGCTAGACTGTTCTGTGCATATACGGAACAAT
This sequence comes from Bryconaethiops microstoma, assembly GCA_037577275.1. NCBI lineage: Eukaryota > Metazoa > Chordata > Actinopteri > Characiformes > Alestidae > Bryconaethiops > Bryconaethiops microstoma. The sequence goes on from JBBJLS010000039.1 coordinate 18,455,491, forward strand.
TTCAAATGTAATGATTTAAACAGCTTCGTAGCAGTGTTTCCGAAAGCCGCATGATGATGATAGGAAACGTGTTGATCCTTTCAGTCTTTTAGGCCTGCTGTCATCAACATCTTTGAGACAGGAATCTTCACACTGAGATGAAGCTATAGCCAGGCCAGTATGTTGACTAAGCTGAGGTTCAACAGCTGACAGCAATGTTCTGCAACACACACCGAAGTAAAATAACTGATCTGAGAATTGCTTTTACATAACAGGCAGACTACACAGATCTCCAACACAGGGCCTTATTTAAGGAAAAATCTCTTTACTTATCCTAGCCAATACTGGTTACACATTTATTCATACAAATCATGTTACCATTACTTTGAATCATTGTGAATAGTAATTGAAGCATATAATCTGGAGATTTCAGCTGTGTTTATTTACAGAAGACTGATTTTAATATTAATATTTAACTCAACAGAAACCTCTCAACCAGGTTTGAGAAAACCAGTTTTAATATTGCAGACCTGTTTATTTTTATATAGAGCATGGTCTAAACAAGTTTTGGAGTGACACAAACCTCACTTACTACTATGCAGAATTAAGTGTGCGAAATGACTGGCTGGCTGACTAGGAATGACTTAATGTACTCGTGATCGTAATAAGACCTTCAGAATCAACGGATATTATAGAAGCACCAGTAACATTCCAAATGCAATGTTAGGTGCTGTAAACATTGTAGGTCTGTACCAAATACTGAATGTTTATTTACTTTTATCACTTTCAGAGTCACTAAGCAAAATTCAGAAATATATATATATATATATATATATAT
>JBBJLS010000039.1:18463935-18475286 GCA_037577275.1 Bryconaethiops microstoma
TCGTTTATATCTGCGAGTGGGCCCTTCCCTCACGCTACACCTGGTCTCTACAGTAGCTCGTCATTCTTGTCCTGACAATAACAGGTTATTGTAGTACAATAACACTGTTTTAAAACTTCCTATTACATAACATTTGCTCCCTACTCCATATATCCCTAAATGCAAATTCAGTTCATTTTGAATTTGCCGTTTTTGTGATGTCACAGAAACCAATACATTTGCCCATTCACAATGAGGTCAAAGGCACAATATAGAGCATACAGGTACAAAGTTAGAGGCATGATATAGAGCTACATATCAGAACAGAGTGCATGAATCAGGCTTAAAGGCTCAGTAACAAAAACAGCCTGTTTAATTTAAAAAGAGCTAAAAGGATCATGTAGAATGAATTACAATCGTTTTTAGTGATGAAAACCACACCAATGTCACCAAAGTGGACCTCAGGGGAAAAAAGAAGAATGTAGAAGAACTGTAGAAGATTAACCCTTGAATAACCGTTGCCACTTGGCTTCTGTTGACCTTTTTTTGACCAGATGTTGACAAATTCCACAACAGAATCCACAATTTACCCTCAGTTATTTTTTTTTGTTCCATGACTCCAAAAAACAAAAAAATGTGTCCAAATGGGAACAGCTCTTTTGATACTAATAAGCCATCCTGGGTGCTGTACACAACTCTACTATATAGATATGAGCCACAGCCATGAAGACAGAGAAAACATTAAGAAGCATGTTATAACCCAAACTGCTGTTGTCTGCAAGAGTTTTTACAGTAACAGTATGATCCATAGGCGGTCAGCAGAGCTCGTGGAGCTACAAAACGGCAGAGTGTGTTAAACAATATCTTTACATCCAAGTGATGAGTTATTGATGGCCCAGCCCTGATGGTGACAGCCGACACAAAGAAGACAATTGATTCCTCGCTGCTGGAGTGTATCAGGTCGTAGCAGTATGGGGAGAATGAAGGAGCCACTGAAGTGTGATTCCTTTGACTGGCAGAGGCCTTAAATTCCTATTAGTCACACTTCCCCGGGATCGGTGAACTAATTACAGGTCTTAACTAGAGACCAATAATGAAATGTTTGAGAGGAGAAGTTAGACGCTGGCTTGTTGGCTTCTGTCTCGAAAGTTTAGTGCCCAGATGTGAGATAGTTCCAAGAACTTACACAGAGCCTGCTACTGAGGCACCATTACATAAACCAAAAGCGGGCTCCATTCAGAGGGTCAGCACAGAACATAAGCTACATTTTGTACTACTTTACTTGTTCCTCTTTAGGTCTGCTTATGAAATTAAAATGCGGCTATGAAGCAAATACAGTCATAATTCATTATTATATCTCAATTCTTAACCTCATTCTGTGTCAGGGACAGTGTTTGGTTCTAACCTGCATCTGGAATGCTGCACATCTGCACCCCCCCCCCCATCTAACACTAACGAATCTGATCCGGCCAATCAAGGATTTCCAGAGTAAATTAGCAGTAGCACGTGTGGCTAAAGATGGAACTAGACTATGCAGGAAGACAGATCTCCAGGACCAAGGTTTAACTCAGGATGAGATACAGTAACATTCCGAGAAAAGAAAGCATAAGCAACTTCACACATATTAGCCAAATGTAAAATAAGAAATTGGCATTAAAAACCCAGAAATCTGTCAAAACAGTACTCCATATAGCAGTAGCCTGCCTCTCTTTCTCCTCACTATTTGCACATTTCGGGAGGAGCAAAAGAAACGTTGCCTGTTTATTTCATGAAATACCTTTATTGGCTTACATACTGCATCAATGAAACAGTCTATTTTCATTAACCTGCCTCTTAGATTTACACGTCAATCAGATGTTTTTGTAACATTATTTCACAATATTTACGCACTAGGAAAGACTTTTATTTCAAAATAAGAGTCTGAACAAACATGAGAAGGAAAAACAACAGAGGAAGGTACTCAACCATACACCTTACACTCAATACCCAGAGAAATCCTGTATTGTGTAAAGTAAATAATATTCATAACTCACAGACACGGATCATAATGTTAACACAATCCAGTGTATTGTTCGAAATGTTCCCATTCAAGAGGCCCTTTTTTCTGAATGCGACAAGGTCAATGTCTTGGATTGGTGTATGACCCACTCCAATGGGATATGATAGGTAGCTTCTTATGCCTGGGAGTGTGTGTGTGTGTGTGTGAGCACTGAACACTTCTCTGTAGTGCCAACTTGAAACAGGCACTGGGTCAAGGGGTGTCCTTTCACTGCCAGCTCAAGGTGAACTATGCATTTAGTTAGACTCCCCTGCACACTCGCCATCTGCAAAAGCTTGTCGCTTCAATTCCTGTTTTTTTCCCGTGCTCTCCTCTAGGTTCAATAGTTGTCATTTACTTTCTGAGAAATCGCTTTGAGCTCAGCTGGGAACAGGGCCAAGTCCAGCACACCAGTCTGTGTCTTCCAACACTTGCCATTTTAGCATAAACTGTAATTAAGGTGACTTGGCACCAGAGTTATCACCAGATCCCTACAGTTCTGATGAATGGAGGTAGAACACACAGTGATGCAGGCGCCACAACCATATGAATGTGCTGCTACAGTTTCACATCTCCATTCCAGGGTCCAATGAAGCAACACAATATTGTGGTTTTTAGAATTTAAAATAAGGGATTTCAAAGCTATCTGAGAGATCTGAGTATTGGAGTCAATCAAGGCACGTTTTAATTGACTGTAATCATTTATCAAGCATCTCTAATGCTTAATATATGATTTGTCAATTCACTAAGATAACTGCAATTGTTTTTAGGTTGATATATACACATTATAAATGTGTTATTTATTTATGCACATACTGTGGTTATAGTTATGTACAACTTTGTGTTCTAGACAGTGTGACACTGTTTACACCAGCTCCTGTCCTGGAGGGCTGTAATACAGCAAAGTTGGCAAATGTGATTTTCAAACATACTTGATCCAAATATGTAAATTGCAAGGTTTAATAGGTTGGTTTGAGTAGAGAAATCCCCAAGCTGTGATAGACTGCAGCCCTCCAGTACTGAACTGAGAACTCTGGTGTTCTGTGACGTGTACAAGCGATTACAGTGTTTCTGGTTCTGATTAAGTTTATTTTGCCCCGTTGCACTGTATTTACTTCACTGTCTCCAAAGTGATTACAGAGGAGGATGCAATCCAGCTCACTGCAGTGAGACAAACTTTCAGACCAAGTCTAAATGTCTGCAGTGACACAGCTAGCCATCTGTCACTAAAACACGGGTAAACTAGCCACGTGTCAAAAATGACTGTGCAGCTATTGCATGTTCAGTGGTAAGATAAACTGAACACTGAAGTTAAGAGCAAAGGCTTCTTTCTCCATATTACACAAACCTGCAATATAAAATTAGCATACAGACAACATCATACCATGGTCATTTAAAAAAATAATTTAAAAGAATCAAAACGTGAGGAATCCAACTGCAAATATTGCATGTTTTTGTGATGTAAATAATGATTTAAGCCAATAATAGAGAATATATATATATATATATATATATATATATATACACACACATCACGCTCCTTCAAAGCTTGTGCGAGGTCTTCTTTCGGTCATTCCACAGGTTTCCGACTGGGCTATAGCAAGACTTTGATCCACCTTTTTTGAAGTCATTCCATGGATGACTTGGATGTAGGCTTTGGATCATTATCAAGTTAGAAGATGAAATTCCTCTTCATGCACAGATTTCAGCAGGGTTTTATGATAACATATCTTGATATTTGGAGCTAGTCATTATCTAACCCCTGCTAATGTAGAGATGATGCTTCACAGTAGGAAAAGTGTTCTTTGTCTGATAAGCTGCGCTGTCGCTGCAATAAACACATTAAGATTAAACACCTCAAAGTTTAATACATCAGATGGCTATGAGTGAATGAATGCACGTTTTTTCACAGCCTTCAGACTGACTTTTTTGGGGGCAGTGGGTTCAATTTTGGTGCTCAATCCCACAGCCCAGACATAATAATACTCAATACTGCAAGGAGTGTCCAGTAACAGTCGGAAATGTTGCTATATGCTCTTTAAAAAAATGAGTACATACTGAATGAGTTTCACACTGTGTGAAAAACATTTTAAAAAGTACAAAGATATAATAACCTCTAGAAAGTATTATAGGAAGGGCTCATATCATGGAAGCCCCAATTCTTCCTGCTTTGCTATTTTAAATGATTTAATCTGGTACATAAACCACTGCACCGTTCACTCTCAAGCCCATACAGTCTATATATGGAATGTGAGCTGAAAAAAAATAGAATGCTCTAAATTCACGGCTTTCGTGAGATCACAAAAGCCAACAAAATCTACATGCATCTGTCCGCTTGACCTACAGCAGTCTAATCCCACCCATTCACATTTAAGATAGAACAGAGGTCAGAATGTAGGACATTTACATATATAGCAGTCCTAAAGGCACAGTAATGCAAAGAGCTTGTTTAATTCTAAGGGATAAAAAAAAAGGGGTTGAAAAACGGGTGTGAAGAAATGAACTGTTTGTCATAGAAAAATTAAAAAAACGCATTGAAGTTACCTCAGGGAAAGAAATAAAGCACAAGAAAAATGTAGGATGCAGGCCCTTTAAATTAGTAAAGAACCTTTAATAGTATGTGAAGGTCCTTTATATCTTTATTAGGTTCATCACCTCATTTACAAAAATGGCTCTCTAAAGCAGCGTTTCCCAAACCCGGTCCTTGAAGCACACTGCACCTCTCATCTGAGTGTTTTCGCTGCTCCCAACATACCTGATCCCACTAATCGACTCGTTAACAGCCCCTTACTGAGCTGTAGTGAGTGTTAAAGCAGGAAAAGCATTAAAACAGGCAGGGCAGGGTTCCCCTGGGACAGACCATGGACTGAAAGGTTCAAAAATGGTTCTTCTGTGGCATCATGGAAATGACACCTTCATTTTTAAGAGTGTAGGTCTCTGGGTAGGCTCCTTGTTTTGCAGTCATTTTTGGAGAGCTGCCCCAACTTTGACAATATAATTTTATCAACCTCCAATGCCAGTGAGACCCCTTTTTATATCCTTGTTCTAATCAGTACATTTCATTAATGCTGACTCCTGGCAGAGTACAGCTACTCAGAAGGATTCAACACTGATCACACCTACGGTCTCTATAATAAAATGGCGTGCACACTCATGTGACCAGTTTTTCTTTCTAATACATTTTGTGAAGCACAAGGTCCTATTAAACATACAAAAAGCTATGACACCATCACAAAAGTATGCAAAATGTGTAGAGCCACTGTAAACTAGACTGGTTTCATTAACTTGAATAAATCTGTCTGCAAGGACACACAGTCAGCAGACGGTCAATGCTGAATGATTCTGTGTAACACAACGAGCCCAACGGTGGAAGGCTGAGTGTGTATTCTGTCTCTTTAAACAGCTCTGCATGAGCCTTTCTGAATTTATCACAGCTGCCACACGATCAATCAGTCCACACGTCAGCTCATCTATACCACCTCTCTGCTGCATTCGGCAAAGGTGCCGGCACTTCCACGCACAGGAAGCATAACACACTTCTTCATTCTTGCATGAGTGCCTATTGCCTATTTGCCTCGGCCTATTTGGATTAAAGTAATAATAGTTTGTGAAGAAACTAGACCGGGGGTGAAAATTAAAAAAAAATAATAAAAAATGAAAAATTGCGCCATTAGTATGAAACGCAGATGCTTGCTTCAGATCAGAATATCGATCTACCAAACATAACCTGAGCATTCAGAAAGTAGTGAAATCGCTGAGGTACACAGTAAAGTGGCTCCTTCATGCGGGAATACACCGCAGCGCACAGTGTGAACAATGTGAAATTCTTGTTCTGCATTTAACACTTTCACCAAGTGAAGCAGTGGGCAGCCAGGAACAAAACGCCCAGGGAGCAGTGTGTGGGGACGGTACCTTGCTCAAGGGTACCTCAGTGGTGCCACTGGCAGTCATGGGATTCAAACCCACAACCTTCCGACTATAACTCCCTAACCACCAGGCCAGATGATAGAAAGGGATGAAAGAAAGGATAGTAAGCTTTGACAGGCTACACACATTATCATTCGCGTGCAATAATGATTGATTTTTTTATTTGGTGTGAACATGTGAAGCAGTAGTGAAGTACTGCTCTTCTGTGAGATGATGCAATAATGAACAGGACAGCACTTGTCTGTGTAATGCTAGGAAACACAGCCATGTGTTTTGGGCCAGTCTGGTGAAAAAGGAGGTATTTAAGGAGCATGAATATGTTTCTATGGAAGAGTAGAGAGAGGCTATTAAAGTAGATGAGTACTTTGGGTCGGGAGTTGAATCCTTTCAGTGGTTGCAGCTCAAAAAAAACATGGAGTAGTGGAAGCAGTCGGGTTAAAACACACAAGACACCCTTTATCTCACATTAACATGAGTCCTGGGTGATCTGATAAGCAGACAGCACAAAGAATGCGTCTAGAAAATGCCTTCAGAGCTGGTCAGGGATACTTATGATCCCATAACATTTGTAGTGTTGATGCTAGAGCACCTTAACTCGTCCTCAACAGCCCCGTCGACGGACCACCGGCTGCATTTTCACAGCAGAGACGAAAGCAGCTGCTTATCTTCTTTCCCATCTCCTTAAATGTTAAGTCTCCAGTTAAAGGTTTTTGGATAAACAGCCGAAAACACAACATGGATCAAAATCAATGGGCTTCTACAAGAGGTGGACAGGTGAAGGAAAAAAGGCAGCAAGGTTAGACAGACCACTGCAATCTGTAAAATGCAGTTATGTATTGAGTCAACAGCTGAATCTTGAAAATTCAATACGTAGTGAAATCAATGGATTTCTGTGACATGTTGGAGGGAGTAAAGAAAGAATAACAGAGATGACTTGCATCATTACACAGTTGTGTCCATAGTGTCAACAGCTGAATCATTGTACCAAGTTGGATCTAACCTTAGCATTCAAAGGGCATAAAAATCAATGGATTTCTATGGGAGGAGAGAAGTACAAAAGAAATGGATATACTAAGCAGCATGGATATACTATAGAATGGATATACTAAGCAGCGCTAGCAGTATGAAATGCATTTGCTTTCAATTAATAGATTAATTGTTTTATCACATTCTGTGGTCATACTCAACAAAAATCGACATCTGTAGGTTTCTATGAAATGCAGGGGGGATGAAAAACTGAGCAGTCTGAGAAAGATGAATAGTTATGTGCCTCAGTCAACAGTTATGTTTCTATCCAAGAGATTCAAATTCAAAGAGTATCAAAATTAATCTGTTTCTATAGAATGATGGACAGATCAAAGAATGCAGAGATTAAAGGGGAGCAGAGACCAACAAATGGGCACATATAGAAGACGAGCTTTACTAGTCAGACCAAATGTTATAGGTCTTTTCATAAACTACAGGAGAAATGAAAATGAAAATATAAAATGAAATCTGAAAAAGACAGTTTCAAAACCTCTGCATTTGTTGGTTTTGGAAAGATTATAGTCGTATACAAAAGTTTGGTCTAATTAAATGTTCTTTTGACTTTTTTAGTCAGCAAATAAGTAAATAAGTACATAACCTTGACAGAGAACACTAGCGTTCATTTAAATGCACAATTACTGTCTATTAATGTATATTAATATCGGTTGATGAAATTTTCACATACAACTGCATACATCAAAATACAATATTTGGACAAAAGTATTGGGACACACCTGTTTCTCAGGGCTTCGGTGAGGCCTCTTACTTCCAGTGATTCTTAATGCTTCAGCATACCAAGACATTTTGGGGACACAGTTTGGGGAGGAACCTTTTCTATTCCAGCATGACTGTACCCCAGTGCCCAAAGCAAGGTCCATAATGACATGGTTGTGCGAGTTTGGTGTGGAAGAACCTGACTGGCCGTCACAGAGCCCTGACCTCAACCCCATCCAACACCTTTGGGATGAACTGGAACACCAAGCCAGGCCTTCTCATGCAGCATCAGTGTCTGACCTCATGAAAGCTCAACAGAATGAATGGGCACAAATTCCCACAGAAATTCCAAAATCTTGTAGAAAGCATTCCAAGAAAAGTGGAAGCTGTTAAAGCTGCAAACCCTGGACCAGCTCCATATTACAGTCTATGTATTTGAGTGCAATTGTTGTAATGGTCAGGAGTCCCAATACTTCTGTCCATACAGTGTAAGAGCAGTTGATCCACTGAAGTCTTCAGGGGGGAATGGACAGAGACTGTAACAAAACAGTCTTATGATTCTGTTTGACAGATGATTCAGGGCTCAAAATATGTTCATGAAAGTAACTGAATGAAGAAAAATGATGTCTGTTTAGTTCTGGCACTAATTAAACTGGAGCTGGACACCAAAGGGGGTGATGTATGATGCAAATGTGCTGGAATGGGCTGTTGACTAACACTGATTTAACACAATATACAATGCAGTTATATAAAAAATTATTATTAATAAAATACTTATTCTCCATGATGCACTGTCACATTTTTGCTATGCAAAATCATGATATGTCAATGCATTTCAAACCACCAGAATGAACGACTGAAAAAGGAGGACATATATTTATACTCTAAACAGCACAACCTGAGTGGGCATGGGCTTAAAGGAAAAGTTTGATGGTTCTTTGGTAAGTCAGTATAACAAAAATCCAATCTGAGAGACTTATATACAATTTGTATTCAAATTATAGATAAACTGAAAAAGATTCCAAGACACAGAAAGCATCACTTGTTTGAATGAAAATCATGTAATAATTACCCATTTTCAGAATGTCTCTCAACTGCAATGATCTAAGCTTAAGGAGGGTGCTAGAGTGGATGTAAAATTACTTCAATTGCTACTAGTTTGCATTACATTAATTAATACATTAATCTTTTTTTAATGCATAGTGTAATTTACTACTGAACTCATTAATGACATCTGTTGTTAGAAGGGTACCTACTCAGGCAGAACTTAAAACCATCCACTCCCCTGGTGATTGAAATGGCCAACATTATTCATCCTCACAAAATGGGCCTACCATTACAGAGGATAGCTCGCTTTCCAAAAGCAGAGAGACAATCAAAGTGCAGGCAAAAGTAAACAAGCTGCAGCCTCACAATGAAAGCACACACACAATTTAAATACACACATGAGCCTACACACACAAGCTCTGCACGTTGCTGCTCACCCCAAAGAAATGTAATTATGTGTTTGTGTGTGTGTGTGTGTGTGTGTGTATGTATGTGTGTGTTAGGGCATTAATGACTTCAGATGTTTTCAGATCGACGTATCCGTCAATAAAGTCAAAGTCGAGTCAGCAAGTCGTTTGATGACGTCATCACACGTGCAGCGGAGGAACAGAGGCGTCCAACAATGAGCAACTTTTATTAAAGTTCTGTAACATTAACAGCCAGAATGACAGTTGAACAAAACAAAACAAAGGCTAATACCCTGAATTTTCTGGTAAATTTAAGTGCACAACAGAAAGTGGAAACAGCTGTGATCTGCTGTTTTTTATCATCAGTCAGAGGCTCTGGACTGGACGACTCCCTGCAGTGCAACATCATCCATGTTAGCTAGCGGATGCCGTTTCAGATGGTCGTCCATAACGCCAGTACTGTTATTGTACTTTAACACCGATTTGCAGATTGTGCAGGTCACCGTGCTGTTTGTGTGGTCTAGAGTGATGTGTGTCTGTCACCTACTGCCTCTGCTGCCATGTCTCCCGTCTTGTTGTGGTCTTGTGTTTAGATTCCCGCCCACGCGCCAACGTTACCGCCCTTTTTATTAAGCGACTGTAATAATTGGTTAAGTCAAGCAATGCATGTCAGCGTAAGCCAATCAGAGGCAGAGATTGCATTGTGCACACAAGTACGCACACAGAGAGAGGAAAAAACACACGATTTGTCAACTTCTCTCAGGTGTCGTTGACGTGTGCCTCTGACGTCGACACGCCGACAAATCGGCTTTTCTGTTAATGCCCTAGTGTGTGTGTGTGTGTGCGTGTGTCATTCTGTCCACACGTAATGCTGAAGAAAGCTGATGCCACGCATGGCCTTTTCCATGTAATGTTTCTACAAAACATCAGTTAATACTTAGCAAAGCAAGCAGCTTACTACAATGTTCTAATTTCCATTATTATTTAATGAGTGCCAAAATAATCACTTTTAAGATCTCTCTCCTCTTTCCTTGCCCGACAGCGTGTTTGTTGTGTTAACTGTGGCAGCCGTGTGCGTTACACTCATTTTGATCTTGTGTTTTTTGGGATTTTTTGTTTATTTCCTTGTTTTTTGTTGGGCTTTTTTGTATCTGTAAGCTACCGGCAAAAAACATAACACTCCATATTCCACGTCGAGTCATACAGCAATTCGCAATGATCTAAAGCAAACCACTGAAATGTGTCACATAGGAGTTTTTAATGCCAGTCAAATGAACGGCGAGGAACTCGTTTTGATCAAGGCACTAATAATTCATGTCTGATTACCTGAGCAAGTCAGACAACAGTGATGCTGGATGGGAGGAGTGCATACTTTCCCCTCCATCCACGTGTAATTCAGCTTCACACACACACACACACACACACACACACACACACACACACACACACATCCATTCTTACACATACATGGGGGCAAGCCTGGCTGATCTCTCCACACTCCCAGTTAAAGGAACAGATCTGTCACAATTAAAACAGAATCAACAGCTAAGAAGCAAGTTGGCAAATAAGCTATTTTAGCAGCTTCAGGGCTTTACTTTCATTAAAATGTTTATTTCCTACTTGTCGTTGTATTGTGTAGAAAAGAACGGGAAACCTGTTGATGGGAAACATGGAAACACTTTTCTAATAGAAGTGATTAACAGAGGAAGAGTTGGGTGACATATCAGGTTAAAAACTCCAGAAGATACCTTTAAAAAGGGGGTGGGGGGGAGACAGAGAGAGACAGAGAGGGAGAGAGAGGCAGAGAGAGAGAGAGGGAGAGAGAGAGAGACAGAGAGAGGCAGAGAGAGAGAGAGAGAGAGAGAGAGAGACAGACAGACAGACAGAGAGAGAGGGAGGGGAAGAAAAGATGAGAGAGAATGTATATGTGTGAGGGAATGAGTGAATGAGTGAGTGAGTCTGTGTGTGAGAAAGAGAGTGAGAAAGAGAGAGCAAGAGAGAGAGTGATTGAAAGAGCGAGAGAGAGATAGGGGGTTGTAAGAGCCCGCTCTTGCTTCAGTTTATAGAATGCATCACAGCCCTAGTATCTCCCCCAGGACTCCTGTCAACCATTGCAAAACTGGGACAGGGAATGGTTGAGCAGAGAGAGAGAGAGAGAGAGAGAGAGAGAGAGAGAGAGAGAGAGAGAGAGAGAGAGAGAGAGAGAGAGAGAG
>JBBJLS010000039.1:18476016-18497453 GCA_037577275.1 Bryconaethiops microstoma
AGAGAGAGAGAGAGAGAGAGAGAGAGAGAGAGAGAGAGAGAGAGAGAGAGAGAGAGAGAGAGAGAGAGAGAGACAGGCAGGCAGGCAGGCAGACAGAGAGAGTGAGAGAGACACAAAGAGAGAGAGAGAAAGAGAGAGAAAATGAAAACAAGAGGCAGCACTTCCACCATTACTGAATCTACTTTTAGTCACTCGGTACATGTGATGTTGTCAAACTCCAGTTTGTCAAAATCAAAAATGAACATTCACTCCTTTACATTGAGTTCTACTGAGGCATCTCGGAATTTTTCAAAATATACAACACTTCTACCCATCCAAGGTTCAAGATTATGCTTACATCATCACACCCTTACAGACTACAGAAGCAAAAGTAATCACATCACAATATGTAATTTTGGTAAACAACAAAATCACAATAACCATTTATCATGGATAGAAAAAAAAAAAAGGAAAAATCCACCAGCAGAGTGTGTTTCATCTGACGCCTAAAGGCGAGATTTAAAGAGCCCATATCCTGCATTTTTTATGAATTTTATTTTTATCCCAGATCCACATACTACATTTGTGTGGGATTATGTCTCAAAAACATAATTCATTCTTATATTACCATTAGTCGCTACATTTTCATCCATTGGAATTAAACAGTCTGTTTTTGTTACCATGCTGTTAAGACAGATTTTTGTAAATGACCTATGTTTTGATTGGCTGTGCCTCGAAAAGCAGTCTGTACTGAAAAGCTCCTGACGTAACTGATGCAGGCTGTGTACGTGGATGTATGTATCGGTCCATGTGACATTACAACACCAATGCCTTCAAAATAAGCTGTTTTTACGGCTTGGTTTCCATAAACAGACTGCACAGAATAGAGAGTGAACAGTACATTTTGAAACATTTAGACCTCTGTTGACACACTACATTAAACTATTTTATGACAAAAAGAGCAAGAAAATTTTCCAGCATGGCTTCAACACATCAGGAATGATGTTGCGCACAAATTACAAGCATTGTCAAAACAACATGATACCAATCAGCATTCACAGGGTTCTGACTTATTTAAAGCCTTTTGTATAGTTCATGTCTGTCATGGACGGAGCTCTATAAAAGGCAAAAGGTAGAACAGCCATTTTACACACATATCACGGCAGTAACAGTGGTGCAGTGTTCCATGTATACTTTTTCAGCAGCTGAAATAAGGCAGAGACAGATAGCATAAGCACTGAAGCACTGCAGAACATTGACTATAAAGAGTTCACCTCATGTGCGGTTATATAACACATGTTCACCCATTTTTCACACTGTAGACTAAACATTTTTGCACACAAGACGATGCTATCAGTCTCCCCATTGGCGTGCACTTTGTGTTTTGGTTTCAAATCATATATTTGGCTGTTACTGTAGAAATGTACTGCTAGTCCTTGGCGGAGATCAGGTGAATTTTGCATCAGCTGTGACTCTGCAAGCAGTGAACAGGCGGCTCCGACAAATGCAAGGTGTTAACAGCTAAAGGAGGCGAGCGGATTCCGAGAGGCCTGTACTGTAATGGCTGTGGCCAGTGCATGGAGGGAGGAAATATTTGAAGTGCGAATTAGATGAGTCAAAGAAAGAAAAGGTCACAAGAAAAGTGGGGGCTGTGGAAGGAGTGAAGCTCTAACCTCAGTGGTCGGAGGGGTTTGTGGGGGGGGCAGAGGTTATGAGAGAACAGGCAGAAGAAGAAGCTGGACCACAGCCATCTCCGCTCCATCTGGCGTCACAGTCGTAGCTGTGATTTATTTAATTTTTTTTGCTTTTTCTTCTCCAATTATTTTTTAATTGGCATGGCAGGGCAGGATAAGGTCAAGCCGAGAACGTTCCAGTGGTCTTTTCCCGCTGCGACCGTAATGGTGCACATGAAATGCAGGGCCATGTAGGAACAAGGTGGCGTGGGATGTTCGTTGGGGGGGTGGACATTATCTCAATGAAGCCATGATCGACTTGGCAAGTGTAAGCCAATGGACACCAGATAGCATCTCTTAATTGAGATATTAGATTCTGCAAGTATATTGTACGCTCATCTAATTTAAGAAGCAGCACCGTCTCCCCAGTTAACTCCTCATAGATGTGATCAATTGTGAGCCCCCTTGTTCTCCAACTTGTGACCTGGCAGCAAATCAGAAAGCCAAGGCCTGCACTTTGAGAGAGGAGTAAAAGCTTAAGGCAAGACACTACAGGCAAATATGATATAGAAATCCTGCCAGAAATTCTGTACATACAGGTGATATCAGATTTTGTACCAAAAAAACGAACCTGAAATATATTTTATAATACAAGCAATATATTTTGCAAAATCCTAAAATCGGCAAGACGCAAACACGTATATCTGAGTAGATAACATCTCATTTGCATATGTACATATAAAACTTTTTTGAGAATATTAGCAAACCACTGGACCAAATAAACTGTAATATCTATTATTTTTAAAAATGCATATGTAGTGTTTTGCCTTATTAGCAAAAATAACAATAATTACACTGATTTCACTTACAGTGCAATTTTCTAAATGTCAAAGCTTATCTGTGGGCCCAGATTATGTTGATGCTGTGGACTGATTCTGAAGGGGTTCGGGAGATTGCTGCCTTTCTTTTTCTTTTTTTTTATTTTCATGTCAGTGCATACATACCTCCTTTTCTACATATTTTCTTGCCGGGTTTCCTGGCACATTCCTTCGATATTCTTTTGACTGCAAAATGAATAGAAGACTAAAAAATAACATGGAGCTCCGTTACATACAGTAGGAGCATGCAACAGAACTGAGTGACTGAGACGAGGAGGAAAAGAGGTTAACATGAAGAGCTGCTCTCACTGCCTTCAAATCATCATCATCATCATCATCCTCATTTTCATTATCATCGTTATTACTTTAAATGAGCTTCTCCCTCTATGATCCTATTTCATTGTGCCAGCACACAAAATGGACACATTATGAACTGCTGGCAGAAAAAAGGCGTGAAGGGGGAGTCAAGAAGGAACCAGCTTCACCTAAAATGGACGTGCTATGGCACATAGATATGTGCTTGTGCAAGGGATGGCAAGGGAGGTTAGGAGACATGTACAGCCACACTCACACTCACACCCACGCTTACGCACACACACCCCCACCCACACTCTAGCTCCTTCCCACTCTGCCACACACTCACACACACACACACACACACACACACACACACACACACATACACACACACAAAAGCAGTGGCATGCACACTGACATGCAGAGGTCATGCTTTTCTAGGTTCACTCGCTACACTCAGCACAGAGGAGATACCGATACAGAGAGATGATAAGACAGGATCGATCCGTCTGTCCACAAAACTCACCATCCTCCGTGGGTACATAGATGTTTAAGAAAAGGCAGTCCTCACTCTGGTCCTGTACATAGGACGACACCACTTCCAAGCTGTTGGTGAACCATACCGGAAGCATGACGTCCGGCAATCTACCCTCTAAAATGGTTTGGGGGCAGACCGGGCCAAACTGAGTGGCATTCCGGACGTCCGGCCAGGTCACGGGCGGCTCGGGGGGCTGGAAGCGCCTCTCCCCGATAGGGGGTGCCGCATAGGGCACGCCCAGAAACTGGATGACGGGTCCTAGGATCTCATTGTTGAGTTCTTTTTTGAAGCCTCTGATCTTGCCGTAGACCGTGGTGACCACTGGGTCCGTCTCGTCCAGCTTCTGTGAGGCAGCTGGCAAGGCCTGCAGGGCCAGGCCCAGCAGCCAAAGTAGGGATGACAGGTCAAGGCCAGTGCTGAGGTTGGGCCGTGGTCGCGCGGCTCTCCAACCAATGCGGGGCCTCCGAGCCCACTGAAGGAGCATGGTTTCTCTTCGGCGGCACCGGCTAGCGGCGCGCTAATCCCCCCCCGACCCGCTGACACCCAGCAGTGACAGCAACAGCGGTGCTAGTTTATAATATCCACTTGCGGAAAGGGTGCAATCGAAGCCAATGTGGCCGGACCTTCAGAACGCAAGGCCGTCGAAACGCTCAGCGGCTCTTCGCATCGCAAGTATTCCCTCATCCATTTGCTACACGCAGCGAGGCGACATCTTCACCCCCGAGATGTGCTATTCATCAGGTTGCAGCCTATCGACAGCACGAATCCCCATCCTGGAGTGGTGACCATCTGAGGCGGGATGTCCACAGATAAATCACACCCGGGTGCTGCCTCGAGTCTATATCCTGCAGGAAATAAAAAAAGAATTAATTAGCATCAAAGCTAGAGGCCGATGGACAGAGCAACTTTATTGACCAGTACAGTCCCGCACGCACACTCTGATGCAGAATGTTCTAAAATCAAAGCTTACTGACGTAAAACAGCATCTATCAAAGCCAGTCGGTAAGGTTAGGAACATCTCTGCACTTTCTGGAAACGATGCAGCTTCAAAAGAGCCAGAGATGATACCATCTCTGGTAAAAGAGATACAGTCTGACTGGCATTAAGGGAATAGTACACAAGGCAGCACACTAAACTCTGTTTTGTTGAAAAGAGACAATGCAGAGGAGGAACAGTCGGTCAGCTTATTAGCAAGGACAAAAACAAACTAAGTCTATAGAGGCTGACATTAATTAGGATCATACTATGAACAAACAACATCAGAAAAAGCTTAACAAAAAAAAGCAATTTTTTATTTTTCAAATGCCTTCTTACACAACAAAATAATGAGGGCACTTTTTCTGCGTATTATACAACATGATACTATTGTTTCTGTTCCAGTACTGACACTGATTGAACACTTTGGATAGTAGAGTACCTCTGTTTGGTTAAGGGGTTTTTTTAGGGGTTTTTTGTGAAAACTATTACATAAAATGTGGTGGAATTTTACAGATAGCATGTATTTTCCTTCCATTATCAAACCATGTCTTATGGTATAAAGAAATTATCATGTGGTTACCGACCAACAAACAACTTCGCTTTAAGTTGTGTGGTGTTCCAAGCAATTCAGTGTTATTCTCATTTCTGCTGATGGCAATTTTTGGACCCTTAACAGAAAACATTTTTGGAACCTTAACAGAAAACAAATGAATAATGTGGCATCAATAACTGCAGATGGTAGCAGTATAATAGTTCTGAAGGAAAACCGAAATCCATGGTCTATGGTTCATCTCGTGCGATATGAACTAAAAATTTTTTATGTCACCCCATTTGGTGTTCAATGATCAACTCATCAAGATTAACTCATGGTACAAAATTCCAAGCAGACAGCAATTCGACATTTCAAATCGTACAATATAAAAGCTGAATAAAGAAACAAAGGCAAAACACTGTGAAGAACTGGTAGAGGCACATTGCACTATGATTACGATGTTTTTTTTTTCAAACAAACGGTGAGGTTTGCTTCAATTACAACACTGATACATGAGAAATTAAAAAGGTAGTCCCCCTAACACAGTTTCTGAAGCACACACAAATGAGCAATTGGATGATGTGCTGAAAGATGCTGCTGGTGTATGGAAGTGAAGAATCATTATTCTTCTAGTCGTTATACCTCTAGCAGATGGGCATGCAGATGCAGCAACGACTACATTTACGCATGGCCTTCATTTAGCACGGTCAATAAATACATTTCCACTAGTCCCACAGCAACACAATGGGGTTTAAGTTCTTCAACAAAGGGCCACTTGTGTTGAATATTACTGTACGGTCACAAACATTCCGGAAATCGCTTTCCTCACAGTTTCACATTCAGCAGATTACAGTAGCAGCATACTGTAGAAGCTTTGTCTGAACAGAGATGGCTGAATAGCAGCAAATCTAGGAATCTGCTCTTTGGCCCCAAAATAACAGAGCCTTCAAAAAGATCTTGTGATAATACTGGTCAGAAATATTTGAGGGGTGTTCAAAACATTTCCGCAATTTTATATGTTCACTGGAAATGATGAAGGCAGGAAGAGCAGTAATTGGCTGTGTCTGAGATTGTCATTTGACTAGTTCTGTCTGGCATCACAAAGAAAGGTGACTATGCAGAAAAGTGATGAAAAACTTTTTGAATGTCTCTCGTATGTCACCGTGTACAAATCACTATGTAGCTTCATGCACCTGATCAGACTGGGAACTTCCCAGTATTTTGGTTGTGCTGTCTTGGTCAAAGTAATTTCTCAGTGTCTTCAGGGGTTCAGAAACTCCTAGCCCTACCCCAAATATTTAGAACGGGTGTCTTTTAGGTGACATAACAGTACTGGTGGTAAGATTTCTCCTCAAAGCATGCTGAGCTGTTAAATGTGGTTGCATTGGGGGAAGCTTGAATAGATGCAATGGCTGGCATCACATGACTTAGAGGAAGCAGTGTTGGTGGTATGGTGTGACGAGGGGAGTCCTAGAAAGTGAAGAGTACTGAAGTGTCTCCTCTTTGATTAGAATATGAAGCAATTATGGCTGCGATTTTGAGAAATTTGCTACTACACATCAGGTTTAAGAGAAAAAAACATTTAAGCTTGAATACTTACTGTCTCCCAGAATGAAATGATATGCTTTCCTTCAAGTTAATCGTCTGAAGTTATCAGATACTTAAGTGCATCTCACTCAATAGAAAGAGCCTTGGAATTATCACCTGATTTATCTGTATCTGTCTATGACCATACTATCATATTTTGGCTTCCGTCATCTCACTTCATATTTCAAAACCAACTATGTCTATTGACAGGAACGGACAAATGATATGCAACCAAGCAAATGCAAATGAGTCTGCGCTGTCGAATAATTAGGCAAACAAATAAACAAGAGGCACGAAATGAAAAATCCACTGCATTGATTGTGTACTGTGTTGCTAATGAGACTATAAAACTGCTGGGAGTGTTTTTTACAATAGAGAAGCATAAAAACTGCACCCAGGCCCCACCAAAAGGCTTTTTTTGTCGTGTCTGGCAGCCGAGCCAAATGTTTGGGCCACGGCTGTGCAAATAAAAAACAGATATTTTTGGCTGTACAATGCTGTCTTTATAATGAGAAAAAGTGTGTCACAGATGATATGGAGGGGGAGTACAGGTGGAGAGAGAGAGTGGGAGAGAGAGAGAGAGAGAGAGAGAGAGAGCGAGAGAGAAGTAAAGTAAAGCACTAAGGTCTCACCTTTTAGTGAAAAAAATTATTCAGGTACAGAAAACGAGGTTTCATGCTCATTGCACTGCTTTATGTACAGTTTGACAGACACAGAAAATGAAAAAAGCAAGAATTCCCTAGAATTATTCACAGCTGTCTTACAATTTTTCTAAAGTATCATGCTAAAAGGCATTGGAGAGGCAGGTCCTTTTAGCTGTTCATTACATTTCCTACAGATGTTCATTATAAGTGATGCCAAACACGTGTTATATTAAACAGCCAGCAATACCTAAACAGAAAATGTAAAGCAAATCGAACGGAACACCAAGAGCCTGATATTCTTACGAGCTTCTATTTGACCAAGACTCCCGCCTCACTCAGGCAGAACAACAAGCTGTTCGAGTCTACATGCAGAAACCTACTGATGGAGCTTTAAAAAACAGACAGAAATTCCATCATCAGGATGAATTATCATGGAACATCACTCTTGCTAGGTTAGTTTAGGCTTCACTTCTACTCACTGGTTGCTCAGACTCAAGGGAGAAAACTTTGTCTTTCCCAAACAGGTCCATCCCCACTGCTCTACGCTCATTACACACATCCAAGATTTGGCAGAAGCACAATGTGAAAAGATAAAATAAACAAATAACCAAGAACAATAACCAAATAATCAGAATAAATAACCAAAAACAACTAAAACTGTTATTTGACTGAAGGTGGAAGTGACATTTGTAAGCTTTTCTTTCACCCCGCAAAACATGATGGGCTTCAGAAGGTTTTACAGTCCACTCTCACCTCCCACTGACTGCTTTTGTCTAAACATCAATATGGCAAACCCTTCACAAGAACACGATAATGGAAGCTGAGGGAGTTGGCTGCCAGGATGAGACAAGGGCTCTTTTCTGGGGTTACAAATATTTGGTGACCCCACTAAAATAATCTATCCTTCCTTTGTAGGTCCTCAACAAATCTGACCTAAGAAATATTTATTAATATCTGGACAAATATCAAGAAAGGTTTTTTTATCTTAGCTTAGATTAAGAAATATTTAGCCTTGTGCCAAAAACATGCTTTCTTTTTAACAATCAATCAAGATCCCACACCTCAGCAACAGCTAACTCAACAGAAACTCATTAACATTAGCCTAACCAGTAGCACGTACATCCACTCATCAAAAGGACTTCTCTGTGCTAGGAATGTGTCTTTGTGTCACTACTCTCTCAGGCCTCCACTGCAGGACCAGGTACGGTGTCACGACTCCAGGTTAAGAATCCCTGGACTTGGGGACAGTGTGGCTTACGGGTATATTGGAGGGGCAAGTGACTGTCGGGTATATTTATTTTAAACAAACTTAGTGGCTTAGTCATGATGCTTTTCATGAAAGCCTTGTAACATTTCACTAGGTGGTGCTATCACAGAACAGCCAGGATTCATTTCACTGTTTGGCAGCTTCTCTCTCACTGCAAGCCTTGCAGTCTCTGGGCTTCAATGCATTTACAGCCTGGCACACTGAACCCGAGTTTTAGTGGCAAAATTCCCATTAAAATTCACACACATCCACATTAATATGGACATCCTAATGCTTCCCCTCCTCCATGCAATTTTAGTACATTATGGGCCCACATTCCTCTTGGTGGTTAAGCTGTTATCTGAATGTCAGTCATTCATTTTGCTCACTGGCAAAGAGAGAGAGAGAGAGTGTGAAAGAGAAAAGGTGGTTCCTTAAATAACATCAATATGCCACAGTGCTATTTTCTAAAATACGAGTTTCCCCCGCCAGCATACCAAATATATGTGGAATCTGCACACTAAAAAGGAAGAATTACTGAGAAGAGAGTTCAGATCACAGAACTTTTAATGAAGTTCTGAATATTCGCTCTGTAGGAGCTGGAGGAAGGTCTTTGATTAGATGCTAGCGCAGCGTGGAAAACAAACGACCTATTATTTTAGTGCGGGCTGTCAGAAGCACAGAACATAGGGGGGCAAAGGCGGGTTATTGCGGCAGTCAGTCAAAAAGCCCCAACAGTCCATCAATGTGTGCTTTAGGTCCATGCAAGCTTCAGCACTGACCTTAATGATCTCATTCCACCTCCAATAAGGCTTTGGGGAAATTTAAAGGCGCCGGCTTATATGCCTATTTTCGCCGATGTGCTTAGCTTGCAGGTCAGGCCGGCGCTGGAGGAGGAATGAGATTTGGGGGGGGGGCAGTCTGTGACTCGAACCGCGGAGCATCAGGGCAATTCAGAGGCGGGCGCGGAAAACCTGGTCATTAAAAATGGACCACCGTTTGTCTGAGGAGAGATATTCATTGTATCATCAGACGTCTGTAAAAGCTGTCACTCATGCTTTGGGGACTGAAGTAATGAGATGTGACGTTGGCTGAGAGGGAGTGTGCCTGTGTATATGGGGGGCAGGGCCAATGTGAGAGGAGTGGTATGAGATGCCTTCATAGCACATACAGAAAAATGAATGAGAAGCTGAAAAGACAACTGCACGTCAGCCAAGAGCATTTCTTACTGAACCACACAACATACGATGGGGGCGTCACAGGTCTGACTGATACCACTCAATGTATAACTGGTCATGATCAATGTTTTTCCATCTATGACGCCCATGTTGTAGGTTCAACAATGGCGTACAAAAAAGTGCTTTCTAGAACGTCTTCTTCTTGCTTTCAGTCAGTTCCCATCTGTAAGTACAAGTAGAGGTAAGCCACAATAAAACATTTTTTTCCTAATGAACGGACAAAAAAAGCCAGTAGCGTCGAATACTGTCAAAAACTATTAGTAAACATAACATTCATTCAGTGTCATTAAATACATTAAATTAAATGCATTCCAAAGCAATTTATCACAACTGTACTTTACAGAGAGTAAACTTATTAGAGTAGCATTGAACAACTTCCATCTTGTTTTCACTAGGGTAGGTAAATGTACTTGAGAACCATTATGTGGTTATTTCAATTCCAATAAGAACATGGATGCATCACTGGCATGAGACTACTAGCTAGCAACTCCATATTAAGGTCTACACTTTGTATTTGAATGGAATGCAATGCAATGTCATGAAAGTCCCTGTTGATGTAATATCAGGCATTCCAAAACTTTTTTCCCAGAAAAATGTATCTAGCTAAAAAAGAGCAAATCAAGTTAGTCTGTAATTTTGGTCAGTTTTATCTGGGTACCAAAACAACTTTAGCCAGACACAATAACGGGTTTATGGATATTTCTGAATTCACGCAGTGTGTATGACTAAACGAAACACATACTGCCTTCAAGTCTGACAGTGTAAGGTGTATGACATCTAGCACGCGCCATAACAGTTGGGGCTTTTTGTTTCTCTCTTCATTTATTTCCCAGTTGCATAAGATGAGACCTAGTTGTATAAGATAAAATAAAGCAAAGTGGCACCTTATAGTCATGCGTGAATACACCACAACACAGCACACAGTGTGAAATTCTTTCTCTGCATTTAATCCATTCACCAAGTGAAGCAGTGGGATGCCACCAATCAGGGGCACCCAGCGAGCAGTGTGTGGGGATGGTACTTTGCTCAAGTGTACCTCAGTAGTGCCACTAGCCGTGCTGGGATTCAAACCCACAACCTTCTGATTGCAGGAGCAACTCCCTAACCACCAGCTGCCCCAAAACAGTTTGGTTCCACTAGGGCTTGAGCCCAGGACCTTCTGAACGTAAAGCAGATGTGATAACCACTACACTATGAAAAAGATACTGCAGGCCCTTTAGTTTAGAAGAAACAATATACATATTTTTTATCATCTGCTGCAGTGCATGAATGAAATGGGTATCTTTTCTCTTGTTAATGCACATATACTCATTCACTTCACGTTCACAGACATGGTTTCACTCAAGAGTTCTTACTTTGCAGTCTGCAGTGCTTAGCCATTAGCATTACTGAGATGTGTCTGCTTCACGTTGTAGCGCTGTTACAAACTAAACAGATGATGTGAGGATGTGATGTGAGGCATGAGTTAGCGAACAAGTTATTGGTCATCGATAATTTACAGCCAACAGACTCACTCACATAAGCACATGTACCCATATACTGATTAGTGCTGCTTTCATAATGCTGAGTACAGAAGGTTCCCTCTTCTGCCTCCCTACACTCTGTCCAACACCCCAGAGTGAACCAACTACACATAATGATCTCAAAATAATGCTCTTTGGCATTATAAAAAAAAAAAACATGACATAAAAAATTTAATGAAATGCATTTATTATTAATGTAGGTTTTTACATCATTGTATCACATCATGTCACCTGTATCATGATACATAAATGCTGACCATGTACAACCCTAATGTCTTGGCTAATCATCCACTTTCAGAATAAAATGAAAATGGTCTGTAATGGACTTTTTTTGGTCAAACCATAGCTTTACGGTAAGGAAGGCTATAGGAATCAAGACAGCTGAGTGAGGTCTCATCTCAAGCCATGGACACACAAGCGAGCGTGTTTGCAGATTAATTAGTTCACTCGCAGCACCTGCTCCAGCACATGCTTCCAGCAATCAAGTGAAGAGCAAGCACAAGCTGCACAAAACATTTGACAGAGCACGCGCAGGCAGAAGCTCAGGTCTCTGGGTTCGGTCCAGTCTGTGACCGTTCACCTTTCTCTTCATCCCGACCCATCTCCAAAAACAGCCAGCCCACACGCCAACCAAACACATTCCATGCGACCACTCTGTTAGATGTAGAAGTGCTTTCCTGCTCTTGTTATCTCGTTCTCTCTCGCTTTCACTCTCACACTGTTATCCATGAGCTTGACTCCCGTGCGTGCAAAAAGTAAAAGGTACGAAAAGCAAAAAATGCGTTTGCATGTGTGGGAAGGCACTCATTTTGTTCTCTTCATTTCACCTGGCTGCCATCTTGTGACATTTGCCCAACGAGGTCATCACTGAAGCTGCATGTTGGCGTGGAAACCAAACGGGCTCTGTCGACAGCCTGAGCACTCCACCGATTCGCAGGCCTCAGGAGAGAACACACCTCCCACTCGCTCTCCGCAGGGCTTCAAGACCAGGCCTGAACGCAGCGTGCGTGGGAATGTCATTATCATACGTTCAGAAAATAATAAACTGCACAATTAGATTACACTTCCCGCTAATGCAAATGGGGAAGGAGCCCCAGCGCTTCCAAACACCCGAGCTTGTACTGCAAACCCGGGCCCTTTTCAACCCATCAGCCAGTATGAGCCAGTAGCTGAAGTGACTGGAAGATGCTTAAACATGGCAGGAGTGTACAAGGCAATGGGTACGCTGTTCTCGTGTTGGTTCATCCAAACTGTGCGAAAGGCCTGGATGGTCACTCTGAAATCCACACGGCAATTCAAGCTTTCAGCATTTTCTGTGGCACAGCAGAGCCTAATTGATGAATTTGTGTGATTAAGCTGTCCATCAAAATTTCCAATGCCTCTTCATCGCATCATAAAATATAAATATTGGATTAGCCTCTGGTTAATGACGATGCACAGTGGTTCAGTGGTGATGATGCCATTTGTTAGGCAGCAAATATCTCGTCACTGTCCATGTGCAAGCAAAGTAAGAAATACAGCAGCGCCCGACTATTTCTAGATAGAAAATCAAGGCAGAAAATCATGCTAACAGCAATTTGCAAACACATCAGCAAAGCATGCCGCATGTGAAGGTTATATTGTGCCTCTGAGGATGGCCAGGCGTGCATGTATAAGTATATAACCACAAAAAGTAAAGGACACAATCCAGCAATTCTCTCTCTCTCTCTCACTCTCTGATTTTATGAGCAGCAGGACATCCATTGATCCACAGAGCCATCACATTCTTCCTCCAATCGAGAGGTGGGAAGTGGAATTCTGACTGTGCTAATGCCGTGAGGTTGGCGGTTTGAAGGAGGCGGGGGGGCAAAAAGGCACAAGTCCATTAAGACGGTTTAGCTTCGTCTGGCACTCTTGGCCCCCAGAACACCATGTGCCAAATGTCTTCTTCCCTTAAAAGGTGAGAAAAAAATATTTTTCTCTAAAGTGCTGAGAATAATGGGTGGATACAAAAGTGACGGCCAGTCCAATAAAATGGAAGCGCTCCAACAGAAGCAGAAAAGTCAAGTCGTTACAGGCCGCTGCACCTGGGCAACAAACATGAGCACAGGTCCCACACTCACACTGCGCCTCAGCCAAAATGAAAGCTTTTCTCTGCTGAATCAGAGTAACTGGGCTCTTAAATGGTGCTCAAGCTTTCACGTGAGCAAAAAACACACAATCTGGAGAACGTCAACACTGAGCTCTGGAAGGAGCATCACGCTGCAAAGCTTACCGGAGCAGCGGACTGTGAATGGATTCTTTTCGCGTCTTGAAAATGCACAAATGAACGTTTGGTTTTCAGCATAATGGTTAGGTGCACGTTCTACCAAATACAGCGATTCGATAGCGTGATCCCACTTAAGCCCTCCTCTCTTCTACACCATTACCTCAGCCCATCTGCCAGAGCCAAGCTGAATTGAAGATCTGTCCTTTCACATCATTTGGCCTGCTCACTTTATTAAGCTAATCCCACACACACAAAAAGCAACACGGTGAGCTTTAATGTCCACGCAGGGCACGCCCGCCTTTAAACAAATGGAGGCATGCAGCTGTAGATAAAACCATGTGCACCTAAAGAACAGGTGCAACAAGCAGCCCACCCACTTGGCCTTTCATCATAAAGCGTGCAGAGCAAATCTTAAGTACCAATGACATAAGAATGGAAAACATGAGCACACTTCAAAGGGCAACCACTGTTGTTCTTCCCTAAGCCTGCTGCGCGCAGCCACGTCAAGCGACGCACAAATGATTACAGCAAAATAATCACTTCCTCTCGGCAGGGAAAGCAGAAATGATGCAGGAGACTCGCAAACAGAGGCCCTTGTCTAGAACTTAGAAAACGGGCATCTAAGGAGGCAGCTGGTAAAAATGCCCCTCACTGAGAGCGCTGAAAACGACAAACAAGCTCAACTCTCATTTAACTACTGTAAACTGTCTACAGTTCTGTTCTCGTGGAAGTAGGATTTCCATCCAAACGCACAAAGTGACTGATAAAATCATGTAAATATGCTGCAGCCTGCATGACGAAGCAAATATGATTGTTTTTGCGACAGTCTAATGAACTTTTATTGGTTTAAAATGAATCACTGTTTGGCAAAACATTGGAGTGCTGCATAGTAGGGGTGGGCAAAAATATATCACGATTCTTCAAGAAAAAAGAGAGAAATAAAACAGTACAGCTACATGTTTTCATAATAAAACATGAAGTTGGTTAGTCTACGTTAAGCCCTGACGATGTGCTCAGAAACAAAACATTGTGATGATACCGTGATTTGGTTTACCGTGTTAATGATAAATATCCCCAGAGTTATGTCAGAAAAGTATTTCATGATATCCAAATAATAATTATTTAACTACATATAAAGGCGGCACATGTTTTGTACATGCTTTTGTGGTAAGTCGAACACGGCAAGTGGTGCGAACATGTGTGTGCATGCCTGTTGCCTTGCTTCTTGCAGAGTGTGGCCTGTAGGAAATAGCTAGCTGTGTGGTTTCATCATTTGGGGACTGTGAGTTAGGGCTGCCCAATTTACAATAAAAGAAGGGCATTCTGGCAAAATACAAGTAATTTATTTATTGGATGTAGGAATGTTATTACATGAAGGTATACTGTGTGCCCACAAGTGCAAAATGAACTTAATTAGAAAGACGTAACGGATTTAGGTTCCCTTGGGCTTTAAGCTAATGTTTAATTAGTCTTAGGGATGGAGCTTTTTTATTCATTGTGTTTGGGATTATCATATCCATGCCATCAACATTACACCAGGATTCATTTACATACATACTAAGGCTGTTAGATGAGATCAGAAATCAAATTCAAGGTTTTTCAATTTCAAATTTTTAAATACATGAATTTTAAATACAAGAACAGGACAGATGACACCATTTTCATCAGTGTTCTACATCTGCAATGTGTGGGTGCTCAAATAAACTTCTCCTCGTTTGGATACTCGTTCAAAAGTTCATCCACCTGCAGAAAATATACAGACTGATTTTTCTTTGCTGTTTTGAAACATAAATCACACACAAGCACTATATTATTTTAACATCAATTTTATTTCGTACATTAACATTTCCTAAGGCGAACGCCGCTTTTTGTGAACGCATGTCTCATGCAGAATTCTGAGGTTCTCTAAATATCACTTTTTCTACTGTCTGAGTGCAATTTACAAGCAGGAAAATTTGCCATTTCCAGCACCACTCAAACACAGCATTAAATCCATAATGGAGTGATAAGCATAAATAACCAAAGAACTAGTTTGAGTCACGGTATGATTGTCAAAAACAGTACAAAGACCTGTTCTGATGTACCTATGAAACTGCTTTATCCATTAAATCCTAGCACCAGCGATATCCTGCTGTTACAGTATGAAGAAACGAGGCTGAGCTGAAAAGATGGTTGCACAGCTTGCAGAGAAGGAAATCAGCAAATGTTTGAAAATGTTTGCAAACATCACAAATGTCAACATACAATTCTAACTAAACTCTCGATGTCCAAACGTTCTCCACAAGTGAGAGCTAATAGCACTGGAATCATTTTTGTCTGTGCCAGAAAGAACTGCTATAAAAATT
Organism: Bryconaethiops microstoma; assembly: GCA_037577275.1. Taxonomy (NCBI): domain Eukaryota; kingdom Metazoa; phylum Chordata; class Actinopteri; order Characiformes; family Alestidae; genus Bryconaethiops; species Bryconaethiops microstoma. Next base: position 18,491,723 of record JBBJLS010000039.1, read on the forward strand.
TGTTGACGGAGGCGAAGAAACAGATAAAAGAAAACAGCAGATTTTTAATGATGGGTTGGAAAACCGGGCGAAACACCATAAAATATTTGTCAATGGCAGGGTGGGAGGGGAGCAAACAAAATCAAACAAAATGTGTTTACAGGAAGTGACAGAAGAAAAAAATAAATTGTTAATGAGGAGGGGAAAGACAAAAAGAGGTGCTCATATTTTTTGTGTGTTGTAGAGGTTTTTTTTTTTTGGGGGGGGGGGGGGTGGTAACCCCCTGGCAACAGCCCTAAGTGGGCAGCTGTTAGGGTGTTCGCCCTGTGATCAGAAAGTTGTGGGTTCGATTCCCAAGACTGCTAGTGGCACCACTGAGGTACCCTTGAGCACGGTACCGTCCCCACACTCTGCTCCCAGGGCGCCGCGTTCCTGCTGCCCCTGCTTCACTTGGTGAATGGGTTAAATGCAGAGAAAGAACTTCTTACTGCTCACGTATGACAGAATGATCACTTTTACTTTTTGAGTGTAACTAACTGCTCTGGAACATTCTAGCAGCTGCAGAAAAGGTAGCTTTAAAAACATTTGAATAGAAAGTGTCTACACTCGCACATGCATTTTTAAGTGGATTGGATGAGTTCACCTCCCACCCCTGGCGCTGGAGAACAGTGTGACAAACAAACATACTTGGAATATCTGCACTTACTAAGTCCCTCTGAAACATCCACACACCAAAAACAATGAGGAAGCTCCAAGCAAGCGACCCAAAAAAATCATGTCACCCTATCTATCACAGCCCCTTATGTCTTTCAGATAAAAGAGAGCATTCGGAGTCTATGGGGAGTCATACCATCAGAGCAGAAAGATGAAAAGCAGTCACAGCATAGATTTAACATACTAAAAAGGTTTTAAGTCTGCAATGCAGTGTCTAAACATCAATAAATAATGCTGTAAAGATTGCAGCATTTAATCTGCCACAACCTATCAAGGTCATGGCAGAGACAGTTCTCCACAAACGTATGTGTACTGCATTAGTACATAGTGATATTCGCACCTCATTTCAATGACTTAGTATAACATAACGTCACTGGTCAATTACTTACTCAGTAAAATAATTCAGAACTGAATTATTCAAAAAAATGCTACTGAAGTAGTTGGAAGGTGCCGTTTGCTTTAGCTCAGTCTGGGACATTACTTGACCATAAAGGCTCAAAGAAGCCCCAGAGGGTCCCAGGGTTAACATCAAAGCATCAACTTGCTATGATCTAGTTGACGTCAGTGTCATTACTCAACTGTCTAATGTAAATTCGGCCTAAGTGAGAGGCAGGAAAGATGAAGCTTCAACACTTAATAACATTAAAGTACATCCTGAATACTTGTAATCTGAGATGTACTGTACATCAAGATCTCTTGCAACAGATATACTATACACATCTTTAACAGTGATGAATGCTGATGACGAAATTAGGGCTACATTTTCATAATTATAACCGTGTACCTGCAAGGGCAACCAAAAGTTGATGCTGCCAGCTTTGCAACACAGACTCTTTGGACGGTTTGTGTGTATTATTAGTATATAACTGATGTTCCTGTGGCCTGAGATTGCAAGCTAACTAGCACACACTCAGTTGATTTTATTCCTGAGAATAAACTTTTTTAGCTTTTTAGCTTGTACTTCTGGAAAAAGCACTTTTATCAGAACCATGATCCCTCCCTTGTTGCTCTTAACTTTTTTTAATTTTGTACTGTCCAGTTTCTGGTGTAGCAATGCAAATTTCCCTCTTGTGGGACTAATAAAGGTTTATCTTATCTTATGTTCATTTACAGGACCTAAACAGCACGGCACCCTGTGCAGCGCTGCCAGAGTGATCAGGACCCTATTTTTATGTGACATATTATGAAAACATTTGTATAAATAAGTATAAATTAAAGCAAAGTAAATAAATATAATTATGCAATGAAACAGAACTGTAAATGGGTTAAAATTAGTACCTTATTATTATCATTACTATTATTGTTATTATTGGAAAATCTATACTATTTCCATTTAGGCATTGAAGAAAAACGTGTATTAATCTTTTCTTATTCTTTTAGAATATTCAAACGTTAAAATGAAAATATCTGATAGCTGTAGCCCAAGATGAAAGCCCAACAGGGTGCTGCTTCTGGGCCTGGGCGAACACAGAGTCGACCATGAATTCCAAAGCGTACTGTAGAATACTTGAGCAGAATGCGAGGCCATCTGTCCAAAAGCTGTAGCTCAAGTGAAAATGGAACTTACTGTTGGACTATGATCCAAATGAAGCACAAATAAGGGGAAAAAAGATCATTCTGGGATGGTACAGTCAATACACAGACTTTAGTTTAGACGCTTCCAGGGGCAGAAGTGGGCTGCGCATGTATGAAAGCCCTTAAGGATCAGACAATTATTAGCTTTTATGGAAAAGTAGGCCAAAATCTTTCCCAGCAAAAAGGAGGCAGACAGTTCCAATAAACACTTGCATGTTTTTGCAAACAGTGGCAAAACCAGAGGTGCACTTAAGTTTCCTGCTTTAAACCACTGCAGCTTATCTTCAAACCACAAATCAACATCGTTTAACACCTAGACAGAAGGCTGAAACAAATTAAATGACCCTGAATACTGCAAATGAGCAATGTGAAGAAACGTCATCTAATTGCTCCCTAATCCACTTCTTAATTATTGAAAACTGCCTTATGTTCTACCGCAGAGCACAGAGAACCCAGACTTTACCCTGCTACGCTGCAGAGATTTGAATTAATCATCATTCAACTGATATGTCAGCGAGGTGAGGGTTTGGATAATGGACATTTTCTTACCAATTATGAATTTCAGCAGCATTAGATCTTTTGGCCCAGTAAAGACAAATGAGTCAGATAATAAACATACGTGTAACTTTTTGACTTGAAAAGGAATGAACAATGATTCCCAAGACGCATCTGTTGTTTTACTGTTGAATGCTGCACTGCACTGCTTCCGCCACACAGATTCCTGCACAGAATGGTCACGAGATGTCAAAGGCAAGCGTCAAAAAGGGGGGAAAACAGATAGTCCTAAGAGAAGGATTTCGTAATTTATGAACAGACTGAGCCAATGCAGCTGAGTCAATGCTTCCATTATTTATGAACTAGCTCCCTCCCCTGTACAGATTCGGTACCTGGACTTCAGACCTATAGGGCGAATAAACAGCCCCTCATTGCAATTCATTCCTTACAAGTCGCTCGACATAAAAACCTTTCGGCTGGAGATGCAAGCCTCCTATGACTACGGATGTCACTGCAATGCTCTTTAGTGATAAATAAATGATTACTCGCCTGCCTCTACGCTCCATCTAAAGTAAACTAATGTGCTTCTCTTTTTTTTCCCCCCTACAGAGTGTCTCCAGCCTACAGAACAGGTAAGAACAACTCAAATTAACAACGGCTTGCTACATATGGACCACTGCAAAGCCCAGAAACCAGGTTTCAGGCCACTGTGCACCCAAAGGCATGCCAAAAAGAAATGCTCCACATAGTCTAAGACTGCACACAAGCTGAAACCTCTCCTATCAATCAAACCATGGTTGCATACTCAAGATTTACCAGGCATGAAGAAAAAAGCCACCACATAGCTGAAACAACGCTGGATGAAGGATGGCATTTCAAGTCACTTTAATACAGGCCATCTTTTGGATTACCAAGTCACGATATGTACTCAAGACCTACTCGAGATCTTCAGCACCGAGCTATCATGCAGAAGCCCACTTTGCAACCTTCAGCTCAGATATTCTTCATCTTCCCGGAACAAGAAACACTAATAGCATCATCAGCATCCGCACTACAAACATCTGCCAGTTTTTTAATCCAAGCTTTCCCATCTAAAAAAAAAAAAAAATCAAATCCCACTCTTGAGGCAACGTAGCCTTCATTATCAGTCAATTAATATTAGCTCGAGTAATATGGTCAGATTAATCCTAATTAAGGCTGCCGAAACGAGATCCACCTTAATCAAAGGAGAAGAGAGAGTTCAGATACAATTTGCAGGGGAATACATTAGCCCACATCTCTTAAACACACTTGACTATTGGCAGTGGGTCTCTCGGAGGGCTGCAGGTTTTTTATTAAATGGCTGATTATTCCAACTCCTCGCCACGAGAGGAACCAACAAAGACATCATTACAGCTCCCATTTCCACAGGCAGGAGTGGGGAGCAGGGAGCAGGGAGCAGGGCTTCAGTGGGCAAATGCACCCCCTCCCCCCCCAAAAAAAAGAGGAGGCAGCCTCCAAGAGGATAACAGGTCGTGGTGTATGGAGGAGAAAAGGGGGGGAAATTCAGTGAAGAATGTCTGTCTTATCGACCATGTCCTTGCCTACAGCCTGTTCTAACCCAATCCATTTAAGTGGAAATTCCTCAGACCACATCAGCAGCAGCAGCTCCCACTGCCAGGCTCCCACTAAAAGAGAGGGGGGGGGGGGGGACAAGTTCACAGACGCCCACTCCTCTGCCCATAGTTTCTTATCACCTAATAAAACCTAACACTACTACTACTGAGGCCATGGAAACACGACCACCCCCTTAAAACCGAAAAAATTAGAATTACGTGAGAAAAAATATAAAGCCCACATAATTACCACGCAGCTGGGTTCCGAGGCGCTCGCTCAGACACTTTCTCTCTTCGTCTCTCCCAAATTTTCACACATTTTCTAGCCGGTCTGAAGCAGCAGCAGCACAGGAAAGAATCCGAGAAAAAGAAGTCCAGTCAAGGTAGAAAAAACCCACTTCACTCAAGTGCTCAATATGAATGGCTCCAACTATTTGGTGGAGTCACCTAAAAGGAGACGATCCTCCACACGCAGTTTATTAGAAATTAATCCACCGCGCGTCTCCTCCAGACACAACGACGTCCAAACGCGTCCACTGCTATCTCACAGCCATGGAGAGAGAGAGAGAAAAAACCTTCTCCAAGAGACGGGAGCGTTTATCGTTAAGGCTTTTTTATCCGTTCCTCACGACTCGGAGCGCAGGCTTGATGAAATGCAGATATCTCCACTTGTCCTCAGCTCGGGAAGGATGAAGCGCTCCTAAGAGCGTCAAACATGGAGCGCAGACACACCTAGTGGCGCAGAGAGGAACTGCACCGTCTCCCAGCCTGATTTATTTTAAAGAGACACTCAGTACACCAACCAATTCCAGCACACTACAGAAAGATGTAGAAATTGTGGGCTCTCTGAATAAAGTGTTGGAGCTATATCTGATTTCAGAGAGGTCTAATTTACTTGGAAATATTATCCAAGGCTTTTGCATTAACCACTAAATGATCTGTTTACTTTTGTTCTCCAGAAAGCAGTAAACAGAGGTGAGCCGCAACTAATGCTCACTCAGCTGTACAATTGCACACACACACATTTGTAATTTTCTGATTGTTAGTCATTAGTCAAATGCTAATATGTGCTACATGGCAAGATTTCATTGAATACTTTACATAAACTTACATTAATGTGTGTGACCCCCCGGTTTTACGCGGATCAGGAGTCATGGATTCAGTCACACGAAGATTTTTTCTGAGAACTTAACTGAAATCTCTACAATAACGCGGAACCTGCAAACATTCTCTGCATTTTTTTTTTGCTTTTTTCGTGGTAGCATGTTTTCTTATGCATTTTACTTCTATATTCTGAAGAAAAATGTACTAATTTTGTCACATAAATACTAATGTAAATTCAGCTACATTTCCATATAAAATATAACTGTATA
>JBBJLS010000039.1:18497553-18519804 GCA_037577275.1 Bryconaethiops microstoma
GAGAGAGACAGACAGGGAGAGAGAGACAGAGAGAGAGAGAGAGAAAGAGAGAGAGAGACAAAGAGAGAGAGACAGAGAGAGAGAGAGAGAGAGAGTAGTAAAAATAAGTGGTTAGGAGCAGCCACCTACCCACGCTCCCTGGGAGAGCCACAGCGGTGGCCGGCAGAAACAGCCTCTATGTGAGACAGAACTGTGGGGTTAGCTTGTAATGTCTCACACGCTCCTGCCCAAACTGGCACTGCATCACTTCAAGTCTGAAACAAACTCGACAAGCACACAGCTCTGGTTCTTAAGACCCATCTGGCTGCAGGGCTCCTGGCTGAGGCCCTTTGGAAACTGTGCATTTGCAGAACATCTCCAAGAATTACTTAACTCAACACTTCACTGGGTTGATGCAAGGCACATGTTGCTTTCATTGGGTGAATCACAGAGTTGGGAAAACAACAAAGGACTTCACTGCTTGTTTCTAATACTGAGCGACTGAAACTTACACCAGAGTACTTATTATCCAATGGGCTTAATACACTGCAGCCATACCACGGCTTCAAACTTCGCAGGGATATTGACAATTGGATTTGAAACGCAATTTGAGCAGTTATTATATTTTCTGTGAAGAACAAAAGTTTATAAAAATGTATTGGACATATCTAACATTCTTTCTTCCTGTTGGGGGGGTCAGCATTTTCTTCCCTCAGTATCTCACTGTTCTACAGACATGATTAAAGGACATTGTAATCGTATCCGAAAAGTGCAGTTATATAAGTGTGATTTAATTTTTGCTTGTATTCTTCATTCAGTCCTTCAGACCAGAGAAAGCAACACTGTGCAGCCTTCTAAAATAAATAAACAAACAAAACAAATGAAGAAATAAAAATAACATTTACAACTAAAAAACAAAAAAATCAATACAATTTTGATTTTAAAGAGGGAAATTTGTAACAAAGCCGCAGAAAATCAAACTTCTTGGTCCTTAAAGGATTTTTTTTAATAATGTACTGAACTTTGAAACAGACAAACGTGCCTATAACCATGCTTGCATCATCTTGCATTTGCAGACGCTTGGTGAGAGGTAAACTCTCTATGTGTATCTTAAGTTCCAATGTGGGTAGAGGTTCTTCCTTTACTGGTTTCAACTGTCCCAGGTGACCTGAACACACTGGCGATCTGAAATAGATGTTGTGTGGAAAGGCTCACCTCGCAGAACTTGTGAGACAGGGCTCTTCTTGTTTCCCATAAATCCTTGCATGGCTGTAGGCACTGCAGACAAACACAAACACACACACCTGAGGATGACATGTAACCTTTGAAAAGGCCACAGCCCCTGAGCCATAGAGACAAAGAATGTTTTGTGCTAAACAGGTCAAATAAATGCAATGCCAAACAGGGAGCACTCTGTTACAGTAGTGGATTTTCACCAACACTTTTTTGAGTGTGTACTCAGCAGCTGATTAATGACAAATCCAAACAGATCCTATGCACTCTGCTGCTGTGATACCCTGTGACGTGAAATAATGTGAACTGACTGACTGATACTAAAGGCCAGCATCTTACTGACAGATTATAGTTTAAGCACTGCAGCCTCAGAAATCATAAACAGCCTCTGTATAGTGTTTCTTGGACATGGTGGATGAAACAGTACAATACATATGTATAAAAAATATTCAATCTTTCTGAGGTTTGCAAACACGTTGAAATTTTTGCAAACACAAAATGTGCATTAACAGGCTATAAAAACTATGCTGAAATATTTTTTTGATTTATTAAATAATTAATTTAAATTAAATGAACAGAAAAAGTTACTGGGCCAGCATCCAGGCAGCTACAATGCAGTTACTACATACTATATATTATACAGAGATATATTCATAATATATCCAGTTGAATTGTTCAAGATAATCCTGATGATAGCCCTTGTAGACTCAGAACAGCTTTTAACATGTATATTGTGCCAATATACAAATCAGCATGCAAATTAAGAGGGCAGGAATCAACATATATGTTAATAAAATACTTGAAATGGAAATTTGTGATGAATAGTGTAAAAAATGTGATAAACAGACGTTTGATGTGGGCCACATCGAACGTCTTCACAGACCAGCTTTGGTCGGCTGGGCCCACTTGGGCTGGTCTAATGTGTAGTCACATCATTTATCATGATAACAGTAACATATAATCATGTTGCCCATCCCTACATGGATGGTACATGACCCTGCAGTATAATGCCACCCTAACACTGAGCACTCCTGCTGACATGTTTATACCTTGTTTCCTTCTATAGTGTTAAAATTCTGCGCGCTTTATAGAACAGATTACAGAGTCGCACTGGCAGCAAAGGGAGTGTACAGTAAATGCGTGTTTAGTCTCAGCTCTCCTGTGTTTTCCCCTTTGTGTGGCTCTCTTCTTACCCCTTTATTCAGTCCCCTCTAATCTATCAAACATGTCTGCTCCCTGCGAGCCTAGCTCATGGTCTCACCAGGCTAGCCCCTAGTCACTCATGTCTACTCCAGTACGAGCTGGAGAATATTAAGACATCTGTTGTGTGTTATCTGATGGATTATTCTGACATCTGCCACCATCTATTCTCCCCTTGAGAGAAGACAGCTTTCACTTGGCCTGAACCATACAAAGCCCACTCTGCCTTGAAGGGTGAACGGGTGGAAAAAGTGCAAAAACAGACATAGGTGTCACTTTACCACAAAAACAAGCATAACAAAGGTGTAAATTAGATTTATCAGCCACTCATGGAGAGTCCTATCAACATGGCTACGAAATGGGGCTGTGAAAGCACACATGCAATAACTGTGTCTAAAGAACTGCATATCATTAAATGGCCAAACTAAAGAACAAGATGACTTTGCAATATTTTCTCTGCTGTGTAAGGGAAAGAGCACTTGGTATGTGTGTCTGTAGTCTGTTTTATTCTATTAAGGACGAGGAGGCACATAAAAAAAGTTTAGCACTCCTCTACAAAGATGAACATAGACACGTTCTTTTGAAACACAAAACACAACTTTCCCTTAACAAAACAGAAGTGTAGCATAGGGTAAGAACATCTGGTTGTACTGCCAAGGCCAGCCTGGCCGCTGCATGCACTGCCTCCATCTAACAACCGCTGACAACCTTCAGGGGTCACCTTCACACCCCGCACTTCAAAACGAAAACCACCGCCCCCTCCTCTGATAACGCACTCCGCACTCCAAAAACGCCTGTAAGCCATCAAAGTGACAACACGCTCCTCTGAGGGTGTGGAAAGAGGGCTGGAAATCCAGTGGTAAAAACTACTAAGATTTGTGCAGGAGAGCTGGACTCCATTACAGGAAAAGAAAAGGTCACTCTTTCCTGCTTTCTCCACAGTAGAGCCCTCATATCCATCATGTTTAGGTGTGTATGCAGTGCTTAGCCCATCTCTGACACAGGTTATCAGCAGCTAATTTTTCTAATGCAGGGCACTGACTGGATCCAACTTCATGGTGATGGATGGATGACAGACTGTGTCTGGAGAGAGAAGTATAAGCGGGAGGTGCCACCTAAGCCAGCAAAGACAGTTTAACATGATTTAGTCTAGACAAATTCTGTTAGCATTAAACACATCTACCCGTAGTTTAGTGATCCCACAGTACGTGTTTAAATGTCGTAATTGCACCGTCAAATGAAACTTGTCATTGAGGGAACAATTTTAGTGACCGGCAGCTTCCGTGGCAAGACACAGAGGGTCATTACAGAATGTCAAGTGTTTAAATGAAGGCGTCCCTCAGGGGTGGGAACTACTTCCTCTGCTGTTCTTCATCACACTCTGTCTGTCCAGAGAAGCCCAGACATGTTCTCTTTCAGAACAAAGCTGACTCTTTGGCCTTGTCAGGGTGTACTGAGTCGCCTCTGACTGACTGGCCTAGTGGGACCTTTTGTGCCTGCTGAAAGTCACTTAATCTTCTTTGACAGAGAGAAAAAGCAGATATTTCAGCATAGGGGATATATTTATGATGAAATTATAGAACATGTATGTCTAAATATGTGTAAGGTGTCTTTTGTTAGGAGGCTCCAAATGGCTAAACGTATTTTAAATAAGCAATAACTTTGCAGTGTAATAATTTATATTGAGGGCAAAATGAATGGTAGTTAAATTAGGTTTTTTCTGTTACTTCATGAATATTTTAAGTAGACAAACGGGAATGCCAGCAAAATAACCCATTTTACCTTTTTCTGTTACTTTATAAATATTTTAAGTAGACAAACGGGAATGCCAGCAAAATAACCCATTTTACCTTCTATGTCAGACACCATGAGCTATGTGTGAATAAAACAGGTGCTTAACACTGTTGTATTACTTATTTTCTGGAGTCTAGACATTTTATTGTCTACATCTAAACTTCACAAACACGTTTTATGCTCTTGTTTAATAGGGGTTTTCCATTGTGGAAGCAAATTAGACAAAATGACCAAAACTTGGGTTTCCCGTCCCAGATCCAGCAAATACGTTCTAAGCGTTGATGTGAAGCCACTTTTGTAGCTCAGTAGAATGATAAATACAGACAAGTTGTAATAACTTAAGTCTTACTGTTTGTCTCTCATTCTCTTCCAGTTTGTTACTGATGTGACAGAGCCTCAGCATCCTGACTTGAGAGACTTGAGAGAATGTGGTGCCATGCAGCCGAAATTCCAGAATATCACGTCCTTCTAGCAGTAACTGGAGCTTCTTTCTCAGCGTTCTCGCGCATGTGTGGCTCCCGAGGGCCTCAACACCAATACGTTCTTCTGTCTGCGAACTAGCTTTGATCTGCCTATTGACTGCTACCCACACCGTATAAAGCTCTTCTTGGATACTGGAATTCAGTCTATAAATTAAAGGAAGGATACAATGCCATGCCTTAACTTCAAAACTATAAGGTGCACTAGGTGTATTTCTCATGCTAACATATGTGAAACCAAAGATGCTAACAGAGCCAATGCACTACATCATTCAATGCGAGGTATGTGAGATGATGCGAGTACAAAAGGCGACACAGCAATATAGATACACTGGTGAGTAATGGCAGAAACAAATATCAGCATGACCTGTAAGGGTCACAAATGTGTTACTGTTTAAACCTGGCCTCACTGGACAGTAGTCCTCTCAGATGATGGATGGGCAACTTCACGGACCTCAATCCTGGATTTAGACATCTATATGGTGATAGTCACAACAGTCATAAACCTGCCTCACACTTTTTCAGTGGCTGTCCTTGTTACCCAATGGAAGAATGTGAACCTATGGTTTAGTGGAAAAACATGTGAGAGAGGTGTGGGCTGGAAGACATTAATGACAATATGGAAAACCTTTCATGAAGATAAAAGCCCACTGATCTTCAGTAAAAGTCAGTCACCAGATGGACAAAGCAGTCAAGACAGTCTAGTCAAACACAAACTTTCCATCTGTCTACACCTCTTACACACTGGCTTTCATGCACATGACCAGAACAGCCCAGTGACAGGCTGGCCTTAAAGTCCACTGCCACCATTCACCATTAAAGAGCAAAGAGCAAAATCATTCATGGTGTCATGTTTCATGTCTTATGTGAGGTCAAATTAAATATCTTTATCTTTCCATACTGTTTAAATAACGTGCCCACATTTACACACACACACAAACATATATATTTACATATATGAAACCCTACAAACACGTATTTCAGTATATCATACTGTGGTATGTAGAAATACAGATGTATGAGTTTCGATAAAACTACAACCAAAACCCCTTCCCTCACTGACAAAACAGAACAACTGTTGAAGAAACACTGGTGCATAGGCGAATGTGCCCTGCCACACTGCAAACTCTGTTAAATGATCTGACTGAGCATTTGTGGGATTTGCTGGACAAATTATTTTGATCTGATGCTGATATCTTGGTGCGGATTCCACAGAGCATTCAGAGGTCCTGTGGTGTCCACACCTCAATATTAGGCAGGTGGCTTTAATGTTACGGCTCCCCGGTTTCTGCCGTAATGTGGAAACATTTTAGACATGTATGCAAATTCTTTAATGTCCTTTATCTTGGAAGAAAGTGTGCTACTGTTTGCATTTAGTCTAATGTTAATAATAAATGCAAATAAACAAGAAAGCATTAAAAAGTATCACATTTTTTGTTGTTTCTAAAAATGACTTTGCCTACATACATAAAATCACTATTATACATAAAATCACTATTTACTGTACTGTTATTTGTCATTATTAGTACTATATTATATCTCTTTGTACTGAGAAAAAACTAATTTAAATATACAGCGCTTAAAGAAATATAATTTTCTCTGCACAGTACAGTATACATACATGTATATATAGTGTATGAACCTACACTTCCACAGGGAAACAAATGTTCATCAAGTTTAGCGCCAAATTAAACTCAATTCCAGGATCTGTTTGAAATCCAATCAATATTTTCACACTGCTCCAAACTGCTAACTAGCTCAACCTCAGTTGCACTGATTATGGAGAATAAATAAGACTGTGGCACGCAGGCTAATTAGCTGTCTGGAGGTAGGAAAATTAATCACACTGCACTATGCTGATGTAGTGGAGTTTAGCTTGTGCTCCATTTTAAAAACATTTTTTGATCAGCTTAAAAATCTCATTCCCACTACCTGGCTAACAATCAGATGATATGTGATATTAACATGAAGGGTGCTTGAAGAGCCCTGCTGCTCCTGAAGGAACCCAGTCCAGCCCTGAAGAGCCGCCGCATCTCCTCCTCAGCAGCAGCGGTACAAGGAGCCCCGTGGAAAGGGGGCGTGTCCCTCACTGAAACGCTTCTTCTTCAGATAAACCAATCAGGAACCGAGAATTAACAACCACTTCCTTTTCAGTCAAACTCCCTTCCATTTCAATTAAACTCACTCACACAGACAATTATTCTGTCACACATTATATCATGCTGTCTTATATTCAGTGTCATTCTCTTCTAGTCACATAACTGTCTTCATTCACATGTACTATTAATCCTTAATATATATGCTATGATTCTGTTTCAAATGTAAACTTATCCTTTCTTACATACATTCTAAATATACAATATTAACCTAATTTATGTAAAGTACCATACTTGTTCACATATCCAGTTATACCCTCTTTCATAAACTACCACTTGTATGTGTATAATATGTATATGATGGTATAAAATTTATAAAAGAATATCGTTATCTGTGTTAAAGAGAAACGTGCAGTATGTACAATGGTATAATGGCACATATAAGAAAGTTTAGTTGTGTGTGTCAGAGAGAATAGTAATCTGTGTAGAAGGGTATAATGGTAAATAAAGGAGAGTATGACTGCACATGAATGAGGGTTTGATAAGAGTATAGTATTGTAAATGTGAGAGCAAGTCAAGTATGGATAATGTCCCGTAAGGCTTCTCATACATACACCTTGTACACACACACACATCACATACACACACACAGACACACGCACACACACACACACACATATATACAGTAACCCCCCGGTTTTACGTGGATCAGGAGTCGTGGATTCAGTCACACGCGGATTTTTTCTGAAAACCTAACTGATAGTTTTACGCAGAAATCTCCACAATAACATTTTATTTTTTTGGCAATATGTTTTTTACGCATTTTACTTACAAATTACTAAGAAAAATGTACTAATTTTGTCACATAAATACTAATGTAAATTCAGCTACATTTCCATATAAAATATAACTGTATAAATGTTAATGCACACAAACAAAGCGCGTCTTGGGATGGTTAAATGGTTAAATACGCCGTACTCAGAGCAGGGGAGGACTGGGACTAAAAATCAGCCTGGACTTTCTTCACCAGCTGTGCAGAGTCTGAGTCTCGGCCGAGACAGACAGACCGACGGCCGCCGTGCATCGGATAGCCGTTCTTTTCCAGAACGCACCCCTGACTCATCTTGAGTGTTTCTCTTGTTTTTCTGTTTGGTTTTTCTTAAAGCCCAGTAGTTTTATTATTAAGTTTTAAATTAGTTTTAAATTAAATTAAAAGAGGCTGTTGAGCTCAGGTTAAAGTCCAGTGTCTGCTTTAACCGGCGAGTCTCTACAGTACAGTGCTCCTCCTGAAGAACCCTGAATAAGACGCGCGGCTGATGAACAGTAAATTATTGATGTAAAAATTACTGGTGATTACCCTGACATTTTATTGTAGTTTTATTACAAAAAATTACACTAATTTATTACTGTATTTACCTGTTTATACCAAAGAAAACGACAGCGCATACCGAAGAAAATGCCCGTACATGAATTACCGTACCTTGTGTACGGGCTTACGTTTATATTTTCGTTTAAGGGTAATGTATTAAACTGATTTTAAAATGAAATTGAAGTGTTTTGGGAGCATATTTGGGGTTTGCTCTATAAAAATAGGTCTTTTTAGCCATTTTTTTTTTTTTTTACCAAAACACAACAACCCAGTTTTTCACTATTCACGGGTGCTCTTGGAACGTAATCCCCGCGAAAAGCAGGTGATTACTGTATTCTATAATATATACAGTGCCTTCATCCTCATTGGCATTAGTCCTGTTTTGTTGCATTACAACCTAAAACCAAAAAAATTGCAAGTGCCCATGTATTCATCCCATTTGCTGTGAAACCCCTAAATAAAGCTCTGGTCCGACTGGTTAACTTCAGAAGTCATGTAATTAGTTGATTATGGTCCACCTGTGTGCAGTCAAAGTGTCACATGATCTGTCACATGATGTCCACATGAAAAAAGGTCTGTTCTGAAAGGCACCTGACTCAGCAACACTGCTAAGCAAGCAACATGAAGCACTTCAGACAGGCCAGAGACAAATTTGTAAAGATCAGGGTTTGGTTATAAAAAAAATATATCAAACTTTGAGTTTCCCAGCACTATGCACCGGACCAGGCAAGGATGGCATTAATCAGAGATGCAACAAAGCCACCAAAGATAACTCTGAAGGAGCTTTAGAGGTGCTCAGCAGAGAGGGGAGTGTCTGTCAATAGGACCTCTTTAAGCCATACACTCCACAGAGTGGGGCTTAATGGAAGAGTGGCTAGAATGGCCACTCCCCAAACACAAGGAAGAAGTTTGATCAATACTTCCCTTTACCTCAATACTCCATTCTTATAGTGAAGCAAGGCGGGAGTTGAGTAATGGATAAAAATCCCAGTGGTGCTAAGCTAAAAGAGAAATACCCCCAAGACACTGTAGATTGTAAATGCAGCAAAAGGTGGCAATACAAAGTACTGACTTTGAGGGAATGAATACCTATGCACACTCAAGATTGTTTCTCTATTTTTCTTAATCATTGTTTGGTCACAAATGAAAATATATTTTGCACCTTCAAAGTGGTTGGCATGTTGTGTAAATCAAAAGGTGCTAAACTCCAAAATCTATTTTAATTCCAGGTTGTAATGAGACAAAACAAGAAAAACACAAAGGAGGATGAATAATATTCCCATGGCACGGTACTGTGTGTAGTTCCTAAATCCTTCCTTCATTTTATTCTGTTCTGCTGGTTACAGCTCCAGGATATCTTTATTGTAGTATGTTGCTTGGATCTGTCCCATACAGGCCTAGTTAAAAAACTACAAAGTATAAGCAAATTTTTAATAAATATCAAATAGTAATGTACAAATTATCCTGTACACAAGTGAAACTATACACTGGGGTAAAAAAAAAATCTACACACTTGAATAACTGTTAAAAAATTAAAAAAAACTTAGTAAAATAAAAAACTCTGATAACTTTCATAGCCTTATAACCATCAGAGTAAGAATCCTGATTTGGGATCAGTTTACAATGTTTAAATTGCACTGACTGATGAGACTTGGTCTTAGATCAGTGTTCTTTGCATGATAAATGTGTTTTGCTTTTTTTTCGTTTCTGCAGGGAACTACATATTTGAGCAATTATTTTCTTCCACTTCTGCTCAAGTCATTATTTCATAACAATGCTTTTACCGGTTTTTGGCAGCTCTACCCAACTCTGCTACTAAAGCCCCCTTAACTATTACCTTTGTAGTTCCCTGTGCAACTCTTGGATGTGTGCCTAATACAAGAGGGTGAAATTTATCTGAAATAATGATTAAAATAGCATCATTCAATGCCCAAGGACTTGGTTTGGCTCTTTTTCCATCTTTTAAAAGCTCAAATCAGTGTATCAGCTATAATGTTTATTCTTAACTCAGGTTTAGGCATCTTCCAAAGCAACCAAAATAATTTATTTTTGTAGCAGGGTCATTGAAATACACTACATCATTTTATCTCCCCAGAATATCTATTAATATACATTTTAGTCAATCGTGTAACGTATTGCTGAGCTGGGAAGCGCCCTTCGTTAAGCACTGCCCCATTGTTTATTGTTGCCTATATGGCGAGCTTTCGGACCTGACATGTCAACTGTGGAGTTCTGAATGGTAATGGATGAATGTCTGGAACGTCCCATGAGCATCTTTGGATTGCATTTACAAAATGTTTCTAGATAGAACACATATTTTTATTTTACTTCACAGTTAATTATTTGCTCAATTCCACATATTGGATAAAACAATGTAGCCCATGAAAACGCTTTTTTTCCTCATTATGTTAAACTCAGCAAATACATTTCTTGTAGAAAATTTATACATATGACTGTGCAATATGATCTCTCAGCAGTCTATTAGTGCTACAAGGACAGAGGCTGAACCCTACATGTAACTTGCCTAAACCTGGTTTTAGAACTAGTCACTGAGGAAGGCTGGTCTTTAAACTAGCGACTGAGGAAGTCACTGAGGAAGTCACTGAGGAAGTCACTGAGGAAGTCACTGAGGAAGTCACTGAGGAAGTCACTGAGGAAGGCTCATTGAGTTTACGCTTGTGAAAGAACACACCGTGCATCGCAGCTTGCTCTGTTTGGACCTGCATAGCCATAGACCGGTCAGAGTGTCCATGTTGACGCCTGTCCAGTGTCAAAAAGACCTACAGTGGGCGTGTGAGAATCAGTACTGGACAACTGAGACCTCATTTAGCAGGATAATGCACCCAGACACACTGCAAATATTGTTCAGGAATGTTTTGAGGAACATAACAAAAAAGTTCAAGGTGTTGGCTTGGCTTTCCAAATCCCAGAGACCTCAATCTAATCGAGCATCTGTAGGATGTGATGAAGAAACTAGCGCAATACATGGAGGCCTCACCTTGCAACTTATAGGACTTAAAGGATCTGCTGCTAATGTCTTGGTGTAGAGACCACAGCACACCTACAGTGGCCTTGTTAAGTCTGAGGTGTTTTGGGGGCACAAGGGGGACCTACACAATATTAGGCAGGTGGTTATGGCCGATCGGTGTACATGTCATTCCCATTTCTTTTGATGTGAATTGTTGAGATCTTGGCTGTCTACTCCAAAATCCGAACCCCAGCATTTCAGGTTTGACATCGACAGAGGAGGTTTTCCTGCATTTCCTGGCTCATGGCTTAGCATTTTAAGCACAAAAAAACCCCCATGACAATAATAAGCTAAGGCAGGGTAATGTCCATTGTGAAGTTGTCAGAGGCTCTATTGTCATAATAAGGATCTCCATAATGTTATAATGAGGGCTGAGCTTTGGCTTTGCATTGCGTGGGTATGTGCAGATAGAGCTCTCTATAAAAACTGTGCGGTTTGGACATATAACTGCTGGGCTGGCTGTACCATGCCACAGCTTGTCTCCATCACTTATGACGGGGCGATTTACTGAATACTGTCCTTGTGTCCTTCCTAGAGAGTCATATGAAAGGGAATAAAATGATGCCCGTAGCGAAATTGGTCTTCCTAGCTCTGTATTATCCAGCCTTATGTCATGTCATTAATGTTGCTTACATTAATTACCACTGACACACTTTTCCTTCTCCACTGCTGGGCACTAGCAAATCAGCCATTGAAAGTTTATAATGCACCTTTCAATTTAATGCACTTTAGACATTACGAGTGAAACGTGGAGCTGACCTTTGCTATTTCATTCCTCCCACTAAATTTAAAAGCTGTATTTTTCCAATAGATCCACAGATCAAAGTTCATCATTTAGGCGATCATCAAGCCTCCTAATGACTGTTGAGAGCTTTTAAACAATGTCGACTGCACCACTCATTCGCTTCACTTCTGAGAATCCGTGCCTTGGAGACCACAGCCTGAAACCCCTATGTCCTATCTTGACAGTCACCACTCTATCGACCATGATGATTGCTCTGAAACAGCGGGTGATAGGCCAAACATTCTCTCGTTGAGACACTATTGGTGCAATTGTATGTAATAGTGCACATTGAAGGGAAGCTTTTGAGAACTTGTTGCCAAGCCAGCCACTCTCCCATATGTTGGATTCGCCGTCATTCTTAGATGGCGTGCCGTTCTGCAAATTGTTCATTTTTCCAGGCGCAATGTAGGACAAACATGCAGCCAGATGTTTGGGGAGCGACACAGAGGCTTTGGATGAAAGGCTACAACACATGCCGCCATGGCCCCGAGCGCAAGATGCCGTGCCAAGTGAGGCGCTGGTGTAATAAACGCTTCCCCTCCGGCAGGCTCCGAGGAGTCGGCCTGCGCTGTGCTCCCAGGGGCCATGGCAGAGGCGCAGCTCCTTCCTCCGCCTTCCCTCCCTCCCTCCCTCCTCTCTGCCCGCTACATGTGTTTCGTTCCAGTGGGGGGAGGAGGTCTATAAATATCGAACCCCGTGCATATTTGGCCACTTCACATTATGTGGGGGACCTTTGAAAGTTCTTTGCGCTCTCATTTCTTCACATTCAGGTTCTTTAGGGAACCAGAAGTGGTTTGTCCAAATGACCAGTCCCAAAAAAACACTGCAAACATGATCTTGATGAGTGAAATCTATTAAAAAAATGGTCAGATTATACTGGCAGACAATTTCAAACATTACATAAGACATCAGGTTTAAAATGTGATTATAAAAGTATAGATGGATTTCAGCTCATTATTTAAGATGACCTAATTAATAACAACCAAAAATAACCATAATTGTTCCATTTCTATTCAAAACGGCTGCTTGAAAAACTGACCACATCTGTTTTATGGGACATGCATCTGAGATTTTTTTGGCAGATCACGGGTGCGCGGTTGGCAGCTTAGCTGCTGATAGAATGACAATCAAACACATTAAACTTCCAGCAATGGGAAGGATCATAATGCATGAACGGTACTGATCTGTAGCGAAAAGATGAATTTCTATTTTATTATTTCTGTCTATTATTAAAGACATGTTTCAAAAGTATATCCCACAAAATGACCAGGAAAAAGAACAAATAAAATCATCAGATACTTACTGTGATATCCAATGTGGCTAACCTGATCTGAAGCAAGAATAAAAAAAATTAATATGAGCATTCAGTTCCTCAAAGAGCATCCTGGAGATGCAGGGTGCTCAGTAATGGCTGCGCTAGGAAGCCACCCCAGGGCAAAGAAACCAGTGATGCACAGGCAGAGTGATTAGTAAATGGGTCAGGTTATAATCCATAACCGCATTAATCAAAATGAAAATGCCTCCATTTGCGATTGCACTCACCTCCAGCACCACACAAAGCTAGTCTTAGCCGGCCACATTTGTGTTCGGGGGGGATCAGGTGAGCCAGGATGCAAGTTTTGTCGTTCTGGAATCAGCATCCCAACGCAACTAATTGCACTCTCATAAACTCTGGATCTGACCTCATACACTGTGCAAATTCATTTCAGTTCTTGGTTAAGATATGATTTTTTTTTTTCAGGACAGGATGATAATTGAAGAAAGTTAATATGTTTCACTAGTAAGTAAAATTTAACATGAAAAACCTGAAGCTTTGAACCGATGCTACAGCATTTTAGGCACAGTTTTTACCTAACCTATAACAATACAAATACTTACCTAACATTTTATCAGCCCTCTTAATACAATGTATAAGTTCAGAACATCGTTCAACCCTGGTCTGTTAATATTTGTATTCGTATAAATCCACAGCTTATGTTTCAATACATTTACTGATGCTAATAAGCACAAAAACAGACAGAAAAAAAAGTAAATAAACAAAAAACAGAAAACCTTCCTACTGTCCCATAAAAAGGGCTTTTTCTTTTATTTCTGCAGTGTTTCATTCACCTTCCCTGATTTAGCTAAGCAGTTGTGTTTACTACATGTTGTGTATACTACATGAAAAAAAAATCAATAAATTAATCTGTAATCTGAATATGCAGAAAAATTCATTAACTGACAAAATATTAACATCATCAGCCTTCATCATTTGCAAATGAAAGGGTGAGGTAAAGGCAGCTCTGTCCTTCGTGATGGATCAGTCTGCCTGTGCTTTTTTTGGTTCCGTTGTCCTCATCTGCGTTTGGCTAAGTGTGCATTTGCTGTGCGATAAATCATGTTAAAGACGGTGGTGTATCTGCAAAGGGATGTGTGTTCAGCCATGTCAGATGTGAATAAGGAAATGATAAACACATTGAGAGGATCTGCCACATTTAACACACGAAAATGCAGCTTATTAAACAAACGAAAACCACACAGCAGTGGTTCGCTGAGATACGGCAAATTCCAGGTCTGAACAAAATGCAAAAGGATGAGACGCAGGACCTCATTCATCAAATGTGTGTCCAAGAATAATATTTGCTCAAAGTGACCATGCACTCATTTGCATGCGCAAAATTTGTTTGAAGTTTATAGGTATGATCCAGTTTCACAATGGCTCCTGCCTGAAACACAAAAGGTATACATGCAGTACATAAAGGGAATTAAGATAAGAGAGTACACCGTCTATGAGGTGGAGCATAAATTACACATATAAAAATAATTCATAGTTGAATCACCCCTGGTATGTATATGTGATTTTTTTAAGTAAAAATGTGAAAATAAATACACATCCCACATCCACTACAGAGAACAGACAAGCAAGTGAACAGGTTGTGTTGGAGTGTTGAAGTGCCGGAAGCCAAAAAATGGGCGAGCAGAAGGATCTGAGTGACCTTGACAGGGACCAAATTGTGATGGATAGACAACTGGTTCAGAGTATCTCCAAAAAAGCAGGTCTTGTGGGGTGTTTCCAGTATGCAGTAGTCCAAAGACATGGTCCAAAGAAGGACAACCATTCAATCAGCAACAGGATCATGGATGTCCAAGTTGTCTGTGGACCAAAGGCTTGCCCTTCTTGTCCAATTGCACAGAACAGCAACTGTAGCACACATTGATGAAAGTTAATGTTTCCACTGTGTCACCAAAAATAGCCACCACAAACGTCTGAAAGTATAACCAGTGCAGCATCTCTGAGTGATAGGAGAAGTAGATCTGACAGAGCCAACACATGCACAGTTGAGCCACTTGGGACCCTAAATATTCCATTTTTCTCCAAATAGTTCTATTTATTTGTCAGGTTCCACACATTGAAAAAACTTAAATAGAAATTGTGCCATAACCTTTTCACAGGTTGCAAATTATGTTTGTATTTGTTTTCGATATATTTTATAGACGTGTACTTATTCTCGAGTAGAAAATCATCTATAATCTCCCCTGTGACCACACAGCAAGTCAGCAGTGACAGAGGCAAGGAAAAGCTCCCTAAAGCTAGAGAAGGAAACCTCTGGAGGTACCAAGACTCTAGAGGAACCCACCTTCCTCTGGTCAATACCAGACAGGAGAAGAAGAGTTTCTTGGTCGGACGGCAAGTGCAAATAATGCACAAATAAACAAATGAATTGAGAACTTGGATTTTCTCATTGCCAGACCTTAGTGCACAGTTTCTACGATGCAATAGTGAAGTGAAATTTCCACCAAGTTCCTTTCATCTTAATTTTGCATTCAAGTCAGAAAGCATCACTTCCTTCCAAAAGAATATGGTTAGAGGCAGACATGCTCTGGCAAAGTGACTCATACTGATGTCTAAGGGAGTGAGACGTCAAATTCAGATCTGATGCCAAGGGAGGCAGCAGCCCATTGTTTCTGGAGAGAGGGGCAATCATTTGATATCATCAAACTGTAATGAATCTGTGAGAGGAAAGAGCTGGGACTGAAATTAAAAGCCTCCTCCAGCACCATAAAGCAGATTCTGATCCACAGCCCACTGGCCCTTGGCTAAACTCTGATCCTGAATCTGTGACAAATGCATGGTGATATTTGGAAAACTCAACACTTGCCCCAGAACTTTAAATCACAAATCATACCCACTGAGGGAAAGCAGCATGAGAAAAGCTAAGGATGAACCATACAGCATCACTGGTTAGACCCAGTTCATTAGACCTTAGCACAGAGTCAGCTTGTAAGCACAGCAGGATTGCACCTATGGAAATTAAACATGTTCAACTAAGTTTCAATTAATGTTCCAATGCATTCCAAAATATTGCATGCAGTGTATTTTCAATTTTGATATATTAGTTTTATGTTATGTTTTACAGGGAAACCCCAGCTTTGTGAATATTCTAATATTATGATAATATTATGATGTGGAAAAAGTCCTGCAATACTACTGTTGCCTCATTTTTAAGGTTAATGGTTCCTTGAACCATCCAAAAGATTTTTCTCTGTGTGGTATCTAGAGTAGATATTGCTAAGTGAGCTCCGTCCAATTGGTTCGGAGCTGGATCGAAGGCCTCAAATATCAGATTAACCGCCATCATAATTAAAAAGTTACAGACAAATCTACCAATCACATTTGATTTCCAGTGGGTGGTACCAAATCATTGAGGAAACTGCAGGCCTTCAGGGAGTCATAGATACATCACTGACTATGAATACGAACAACAGACTTAACAGTGGGTTTCTGTCAGATGGAAAACAGCTAAACCTTTTACTGAAGGATTCACAATACGTACAATACGCGCAATGTTACTGTATATCTTCAAATAAAATATGGAATATCTTTTAAGAATTAATTTTCAGATGTTTAATACAGTGTTTAATCAAGAATGATGAAAAATAATGTTCTTGTGCAATGCCATTAGCTTTAGCACTAACATACTACTAAAAACCTGTAGGCATGATGGCAGCAAGCAGTATTGTGATTTTTTTTTAATTTTTTTTTTTACTGTGTTTTGATATTTATAGCTTTAACTGAAGGCCTGGTTGTAAAAGTCATGGTTTGCCACTGCCTGAAGGAATGGGAAGTTCTGTAATTTTCACCCTAACTAAGCAGCACAAATAATAGTTGGTAGAACTGTTGATGCAAAGATGATGCAAAAACGTACAGAAATTGCACTGAAACACTGATGCAGTTATGGCAGGAGAGGAGTCACTAAACCCCACACCTTATTACTGACTGCTGCCTGGACGCTTCACAAATGAAGAGCCTTTTCCAATTACATCAGGCCAGTGAAAGGGCTGAGGCTGCCCAGCACATATTGACCTCCCTCTAAATCTTGTTTATACTGTGCCACAGGGTCAACAACTGTGACAGCAGCAGAAGCCCACCGCACAAAACCACAGCGTTCTGTCCATAGTAGCCCCTGGTGTGCTACACATACACACATGCTCACTTAAAAATAATGTGCAGGTAACTTTAGAACATACTGTAAAAAGAGCAGATTGTTAATAGCATTGCTTCGGTGTTGCATCAGAGAGGGGAAAAAAAACGTTTTATAAACATTCTTATTCACATTAAGGATTCCATCTGTAGGTTTGTGTTCTGTAATGTTTTCAAGGTCGGATGACATTCAGAAATAAATAAAATAGGTCCCATACCACAGCCTGTCTCCACTATTGAAGCACCTGTTTGACTTGTGTTCACCCAGCTCCTCCAAAATGCTTTTAGCTCAATGATTCCGTTATAAATGCCTTCTCTGCTCCAGAGGAGTCTTCCTTTGTTCATATTCTCTTCCGAGTGGCTGCGAACCAGCCAGACTGTTTGTGACAGCAGGCATTCTTACTTGTAGTCATCACTGTTGCGCGGCTAACCTGACCTTTACGCCATAAACAAAAACCCCACCATGTTAGTTATGAATAAATATAAATAAAGGGTGGGTTTTAGTGACACTGCGAGATTTGAGTCAGGGACAGACAGCGAGCGTATTAACTCAATGACCCCGTGTTACCACTGAATGATGATGTTGCTTTCGCCGGCTGGACCAGGCCTTGCCGAGCAGACGAGTTGAATGTATGAGTGCGGTGGAAGTGAGGAGCTAGCAGGCGGAGCTCCATGCATTTTCAGAGTGGATAAATAAAGTGCCCACAGTGTGACAGAAAGCAGGGCGGCGCTGCTGTTTCTCTTAATTTACGCAAGGTCAAGCTGATCCGGGCGGAATTCTGAACAGGCGCCTCTTTTTTAAAAAAATGGCAGCGACATTGAAATAACATGCAGTGTCCTTGCAGGACAGGGCGTACGATGTCTTCACTTGACAGCCACTAATCTGTATTCCTAAACGCTCGAGACTTGATCAGCCTGGGTTATAGAGCTGGAAGCTTAATATCCTCTCTGATGTAGAAAAATAAAGGATCTCTTACTTAGCTTTTGATAACAGAGGGGAGAAATGTGCTCAGCCAGGAACTCTGCAAGTTTTTCCCGCACCATCTGCCGGATCGAGGCTCTGGAGATGAAGAGAGAAGCCTTGGTGAAAAACACGGCTGAATTTGTCAACCCCATACTGCTCTGAGCAGCCCTCGGGTAGCATAATAGGTTTAGGCCTGGTGAAAAATCAACACACGGCAGATATATAAATGTGAGTACAAGAGATCTAAATGGATTTTGCCTTGAGAAATATGCCTTTTAGCACAAGATCCCTTGCCCTGTTTTGAAATCTGATCAACATCTAACATCCTCCTTTTCCTATAATGAGATAGGGAGAGCCAGGAAGAACAAGCGAAGCATGTCTTTCTATTAGATTTCCAACCCTTTTATTGATGTAATTGCTTGGTAAAAAGGAGAAATACACAGCTGCTACAATGCATAAGAGCTCTGATCCTTCCCCATCATAGAATTTATAGGTAGATTCATGTCCGTAATGGAAGTGTATCTCATAAAACTTGTCCATAATCGGAAAGAGATACATGTAGATTATCAAAGGCTTGATCTGGCTCATCCTACCCATCTCTCAGGAGGATACCAGGATCTTATTACTGAATTTTATGGACTCTCTACCTTCACTCAACAACCAATTAAGCCTCAGCCACCAGCCTACTTTACATCACTTCCAGGCTTTGTGGAGAGGGGCTGTTTTACTTTTCAAAGAATCTTTTCTACCTTTGCAAATGTTGGGCATTGCGACCCCCTCTGCACGATCCTGATGTTTTATCTTAATGATAGTGGTAGATCTCACTCTTAGAGCACAACAGGCAGTCTGGCATGTAATGAGCCTATTAAGTAGCACAAAGCTCCGAAATATTTGGCAGTGAGAGATGACAACAAGAGAGCAGCCTGACAAAGCACAGACATTATTAGACGAGACACAAGACTGTAGTGAGAGGAGAAGAAGACAGCCACGAGTGGAAGTATGAGTATGAAAATTGTCACCCTGTTATGAAGAACCTTCAGTCCGCCGTTGCCATAGATACTCCAAGGCCCCCTTTTTCCCATTTGGAGAACACTGCTGATGCGACGCGTTACACCTTACACTCCAAGTCAGGTGAACATAGCAGAAAATCAATGGCGGAAAAGAGGTTGAACTGCCTGCTACACAGAGTAAAAGAGGAGCTTTGGGAAGGGGGTAAAGGCAAAAGAGAGTGGGATAAAAAAATGTAACTGCCATTTAACTGAGAGGAGAGAGTCACAGTATTTGGAAACTGAATTGAGAATACAGTCTGTATAGAGTGGCCTTTTTCAACTGCCATTCTATCTAGGGGGAGAAAGAGAGAGAGAGAGAGAGAGAGAAATAGAGATAAATAGAAAAATAGAGAGACAGAGAGATAGAGAGATAGAGGGAACACTCTAGATAGAGAGAAGCTTCAGCCCTTGGCTACATGTGCCAGCTCACATATGGTTACTCTACATTGTGGAAAGACATGTACAGTAATTGCAGCAATTCAAGACCGGATCCTCAAAGGAAATAGCTGCAAAAATGCCATGGAAGAGTGCTCTCTCTCTTTCTCCATAAATCTAAGCACCAGCCCTAGCCACTGATTAAATCTGGAAGAGTGAAGAACTGAATATATTCCATTCTAAAGGTAATTAATATTAACTCAGTCCCTATTCCACCAGCCTTCATTAAAAGCCCAAATGAAAAGCATGCGTGTTGACTGCACACCCAAACACAACACACTGCAGGCAGCAGGCATTACAGGAAAATAAACTTAAGTGGAAAAATAGCCAATAAACTACACGAGACACAGTAGAACAAAAATAACTGAAAAATAAAGACCTCTGGGGAATGTCTGGAGAAAATTGCTTAGCATATAATTTCTATGAGAATCTTTTATATTAAAAATAGTGTTTTCTATAAAAACACATGGGGCAACATTATTTGCACCAATAACAAACAACTAATGAATTTTGCATTTTTAGAGAAAAAAAAAACTTTCTTTTTAATGCACCTAGTCTTCAAAACCTGTATTATTATCTAAGGGCACTTCATGGGGTACAAATATAAGGTTACAAAAATGTAATATCTTTTGTCATCTATTATCACGTGTAAAAAGAGCTGTCAATGATGAGAAAAATGAGTCAGATGAGGTTGTAGGCCTGGTTATAAAAATGTTGTCAATTGAAATTATCATTAAGCACAAAAAGGGTGATAATTAAACACTGGAAAGACATGGAACAGCAACTCTTTTTTTTCTGAAAGAGGATGCGTGAGCGTACTACCCGTAAATACTGGGAGGAAGGTGGCGGGAGAGACAAAGAGGAACCCAAAGAAGATTTCGTTTTAGAACTGCACAGTTTAGTTGAATCTTGAGGTTTTCAAATTTCAGAATCTACTTTAAGACACCACCTGAATATATGTGATGTTCTGAAGAGGGCAATCCTCAAGCAAAAACAAAAGAATGTCAAGGAACTGGAAATGTTGTCTAAGACCCCACCTACCTAAACACTGTTGCAGACCAAGTACACCCTTCATGACAGCAGTGTTCGCTAACAGCAGTGGCAGCAGGAGGATTATGTGTCCATACTGCAAATATTGCTCAGAATGGTTCAAGGAACATGACAAAGAATTCAAGGTGCTGGCCTCTAAATTCCATAGAGCCCAGTAAAATCAAGCATCTGTAGGATCTGCTGGACAAAGTGGGTGATCTGATCCAATGGAAACCCCACTCCTCAGCTTACAGCACTTAGCATGTTAGTTGTTTATTTCAAATGGGTTACTTCTGAGCAAGTACTAAGATAAGCCAGTCGTTGGAGTCGTTGGGGTCAGGTGTTAGCTCTACTGAATGTACATTGGGAAAGGAGGCTCATAATTAGGCTCATTCCCAATATTTCTGTGCAAACCATTGGTTCCGGATAAATGTCCAGAAGCAATTGTTTGCATAAAAGTCTCACAGTTTATCATTCTATATATCTACATCTGATGCTTTGAACTTCTCGAACCAAATCAGAACATTACATGGCCGCATAATAGGAGTCATGATATGTAAACTCCATTTGATCTACCACAACGGAGGGAGGGACGCTACCACAGTTCATAAAATGAAAACCACAGGACTTAAAATGAAAGGTTTAGCCCGAGGTAGTGTCAAAAAAGTGATAATTTATTGTCAAAATGAATCCAGGTGCAACAAAAACAATAAAATCTGCTGCCAAAAGAAGAAAAAAAAGCTACAGCAAAACAAAGGCTACAAAAACAGAAAATAAACACAGTATATTGTTCAAATCTAAGCTTAAGAGAAACAGTTTTTATCAGGAAACTACTCTCAAGTGCCCTTCTCCAAAGGCTTACATGCATCAGTAATAACAATTAACAAATGTAAAAGGCACATATCTTAATTGATTATTAATAACTCCCCAACACACATACACACACACACACACAAATGAACAGGCCTCAGGTCTCAGGTCTCATCTGTTGAAACTTCCATCAAACACAAAATAATGTAAAAATATTTTAGCCATGTGGGAATGATGTACAGTGCTGTGCGAAAGTGTTGGGACATCCCTCATTTTCTTCATATTTTGCTTCTAGAGAGCCAGAGCTTTTTTAATGGAGTATTGAGGAACAGTTCCCCAGGCTTCCTGAAGGACTTTCAAAGTCTTTCATTTTTAGTCCAGTCCCTGAATCTGACCAGTTTCAGAGGAATGTTTGACCTACATATGAATCATTCAAGCTGAACAAAACACATCTAACTTAAGCCCTGAACCAGTGAAGAAACAGGTGCAGATGATTCCAGATGATCAGGCTGTGATCAGTATACTGGTGGTGCTGAATGCT
>JBBJLS010000039.1:18519904-18538894 GCA_037577275.1 Bryconaethiops microstoma
ACGGCAGGTGATTTGATCCAGGGGTTAAGTGACGCTATTAAAAAGGTAACGAAGAAAATACTATGCGTCAAACTCGTAACTCTCTTTATTGCGGAACCCAACGTAAAACCACACTATCGACTTGAAAGTACTGTGGCTGGAATGAAAAATGAATCATTTCATTTTTAACCATAATGTTCGTTCTTACAAAACAATGTTAAATAAATAAATATCAACGCTTGCCGCTGCCATATCAATAATTTTGTGCAAAAAATAAAAAAATCACTATATATATATATATATATATATATATCGACATTTAGATTTTTTTCATCCCCACCTGGCACCACGTATTGATTTATTAAAAATGATCAATGATGGCCATGAAATCAATATGTAGAAGTTTTCTGAACTTCTGTCGTTATGGCATGATTTATTTGGGAAGAGGGACAGGGACATGCGAATAGAAATTTTACATGATTATAAAATTTATGTCCAGTTTCATACATTTTTGCACTTATTGCGTAAAATAAGTTATAAGATATAGTGATGACACTCCTCTTAAATGTGTAGTCTTGTTTCGTTATATAAAATATAAATCTAATGTAACTGATAAGTTATTAGTACACTTTTATAAACATGTAAATAGACAACTGCATTAAACTAGAGTCACACTGTCAACCTTAAGTATCTTGAAAGGAGACTATAAAAACAATTTATTATAATTATTATTATTATCATTATCATTATCACTATTATTATTATTATTATTATTATTATTATTTACAACCTGAGATCCAAACTCTTAATTCGGGATCATCAACGTAAAATTCATCTGTCGTGGTGGTGGGTGTGGCCTAGTGGCTAGAATACTTGGCTCTGGACCAAGAGGTCATGGGTTCGAATCCCAGCTTCAGTATACCACCACCTGAGCAAGCCCTTTTTTTATTTTTTATTTTTATTTTTTAACACAGATTTACACAGATAACACATGACAGTGTGTATGTGTAGCTGTACTATCATCATTCACAGCCCTTTTTTAAAATTATTAAATATTTATTTTATGTATTTACTTATATACCTTTTTATTTAAGCATAATGGCAGAGAAAACAGAAAAAGAAAAAAAAAAGTTGGGAAGAAAGCCAACAAAAGAAGAAACAACAACAGAGAAACTGCAGCAACAACCAACATCTGTGTGAATCACAGTAAACACTAAATGTTAAATGTTATTGAGCAGCACACAAAATATTACAAAATATGTTTTGAAGCAACAGCAGATCAAGACAGTGTGTGTCTGTGAGCACCTGTTTGTACACCTGTGTGAATGCTTGTGTGCACACCTGTGTGTGTGAGCGTGCTTGTGTTCATAAGGTTCCTCCATGTAAATATTTAATAGTGTGTGTGGGGAACTACAGACCTGTCCCCCAAGACATGACGCAGACACGGAAGAGACACGGGCCCCATACATCCAGAGCCCCCCCCAGGGCACGGAAGTCCCAGGAGAACCACCGCAAGGACAGGCACTGCGGTCCCCACCCAGAAAAGGGCAGAGGAGAGCCCGGAGGGTGGCCATCTGGCAGCCACAGTGCAGAAGCCCCAGGAGGCCGCGGCAGCAAGCCCGCAGGCTCTGCCGGCGGCTGGCCTCACCAGGGCAGACCGGTCCCTGGGCCCAGAGATCCAAGGGCCCCCAGCCCCCAGCCAGGCCCCGCCAAGCGACTGCCAAGAGTGAGCCAGTACTCACTCGAGTATCCAGCCCCGGACATCGAAAAACCACCAACGCACCGGCGTCCAGGGGCATCTTCCACTGGCAGGGTGTGGTAGTGGGGCGGAGGTGCCTGAGATGTTGAGTGAGGTGGAGTCTAAGGCCTGACTTGACACACGGACATATACAAACAGGCACACATATACACAAGCAGACGTTCCCACCCTCATGCACACATAAACAAATATTCACACAATTGCCCCACATGTAGGCAGAAATGAACGCTGTAGACACATTCACACTCCCCATAGATACTCTATACTCCTAGATCCAGGCACCACTACCCCCAGAGGGGCAATCCACTGCCAGACCATGGCTTTGTTCTAAAGAACGCCTTGCATCATCACTTTCTGGCATTCATAGTGTGGTGAATCTTTGCATTTCTTTTCAACAAAAAACAAACGAATAAATACCTTTATGTTGAGAACAATTTCCATGATCATCCGATCTGATCTAATGATATTGAGAGCAAGTCTCTAGCGGTGAGTCATTTTATTTGACCGACCTTGAGGAGAAGGGCCAGACCTATTTTCTATATCTTTCTCTCATTCGCTCTTTGCTTCTCTCTCTCTGTCTGGCATGAGGGTCGAGAATGTCTACTTAGGGAAGAAAAAAAAATGTGGAAATGCAATCGTTTCTCTTCCGCAAAAAAAGGCCCTCCACTAAGTTTCGAGCCTAATTTGGTTTCCTCACGTGTGTCTGCTGTTTCAGGATCTGAGTGGCCTGCCAAGAGCCATGTTTCAAAATGCAAATCTCCTCCCTCCCCCACTATCATTTGCTGACACACTTGCGCACAAAAAGCAGCAAAATCTTTTTACAATGAGCCTGTAGTTGAAGTGATATAAGAGGCCTTGAGCAGTGGCGAATAATCGCGTTATTTTCTGAAAACTCGTCTGCTTCCAAAACAGCCTACCTGGTAATCTGTCAGAAGGGGAGTTGAGTGATGCACAATGAAGAAATGAGGAAAAACAAACAAATCCTTTATCCTCGCCTCTAGTTTCTAATGCAAAGAACGACACCAGGAATGTAATTCATATGTTTAATGAGATCATACTTTGGTATGGAATTTTGTGAGAACCAGACATTAGTTCTGTGCAGTGCCAGAAATGTTGGCAGGGTGTAGGGCAACACTGGGCTGTTATTAAGCAGGCAAACAGCCACATTTAGTATTCAACTCATTACCGGTTATAGGTCCTGCCTTTTCCTAAAAGGAACACAACTGGTTAAAAAAACACTCAAACTTTAAAGACAGCTATGAATGCCAATCCTTTATTCAGCTTGTTTGCTAATGAATTTGTGTATGTAGAAAACAAATGTTGTTTTTCAAGTATACTAAAAAAACATTCACTCTGCATGCTTCCAAACGAAGCTCAATCTCTTTGAAACGCTGTGACAACACTGAAGCCATTCATTCACACAAAACAGGCAACAAGCCAGACTAAACTGGCACACAGGCACGGATTGCGAGGTAAAAAAAATCTTTGGAGATATACTAATTATCTAACCCTGGCAGAGGAGATACAGCACTCTCATTTGCATCGCAGTATAACGGCAATGCAGAAACTGTTTGCTGTCATGTGTTTCATGTCATGGACAGTGGTGGATATTTGTATTCGTTAGGGCCCTGAGACAGGGGTCTCAGAAGTCTGGATGCAGCAGAGAGCTGTAGGAGTGAATCATCACACACCCCCAGGGCAACAACAGCAGTGGCTGCACGCTCTGGCTTGAGCTACTCACCAAATTTCGACGTGAGGCGAGCAAACAAACTTAAGAAAGCAGTCGGACCCGGCTCACATCGGGCTCAGGGACCACATGAAAGGTGCCGCAGAGGTGGGGCAATGACTGAAAGAGCCAGACACAAAGCACGCGAACCAGTGGAGGCTAGGTAATGCCCTCCGCGCTCCAGCTATAAAGCATTCTCATCTTCTCTCAACCTTGAGATGTCGCGGACACCGCTTTTTTGAAGTGCGTGCTACTCGACTTCTCCACTTTTAAAGCAGTTCTCAGTGCCTTCAGCAGCACCTCATGCATATATTCTATTGATTAGCGATGTCTGTTTTGCGACTGGAGTGACCCGACACGAGATGATGTTTTTGGTATTTATTTTAGTTTTCAGCAATGTGTCCTAGCCTTGTCCGGACTCCATAATAGTTTCCCACTTTGCTCAGGTGCTTGTAGAAAGGACTGAGCTCTACATAGACTTGAGTTAGAAATCAATAGTCTCATGCTGTTTCTTTTTTCCATTCTGAGATATAGTTCCGTAGAATGCATAAAAGCTTTTACTAGACCAGTTCAGCTTTTCTCCATCAGTGTGCATTGTATTAGTGGCATGTACAGGGACATTGAGCTCAAATAAAACCTTGACACAGATAGAATGAACAGAATTGCTAATGCGGACAGATGCACACCCACACAAAGAGTGGGCACTGCTATTTCCTGTGAGACTGCAAGTCCAATGATGTGATGTCTCTGTAAGTTAAATCATGACCCACAGACTCTGTATCTCAAGCTAAGCTATTTTCCTTGGCTTTGGCTTTTTGCCCTCTGGTGGAAAGCTCAATGACCCTTCCAAACAGATAATGCTTGGGAATGACCACTGAAACAAACAAAGTTACATCAGAGTCTGACTCTTGTACCGATGTCTGTGAAAAAGAACCCTAAAAAAAGGGGTGGGTGTTGTCAAGCTTTTAGGTAACTGACTATAAACCAGGCAAGCAGAACTGGAGATACACTATAGACAAAAGTATTGGGATGCTTGACCGGGACAGGGACTTTACTTACATAGACAGGGACTTTAATGAAATTGCATTCATTCAAATATCTAGACTATAACATGGAGTCGGTCGCCCTTTGCAGTTATAACATCTTCCACTGTTCTTGGAAGGTTTGCCACAAGATTTTGGAGTGTTTCTGTGTAAATTTGTGCCTATTCATTCTGTAGAGCATGCATGAGGTTGCAATTACAGTTCCAGTTCATTCCAATGGTGTTGGATGGGGTTGAGGTCAGGGCTCTCTGTGGGCCAGTCAAGTTCTTCCGCACTGAACTCATCCAACCATGTCTTTATAGAGTTTGCTTTGTGCACTGGGGAACAGTCATGCTGGAACAGAAAAGGTTCTTCCCCAAACTGTGTCCATATGGAAGTACGGCATTGTCCAGAATGTCTTGGTATGATGGAGCATTAAGATTGCCCTTCACTAGAAGTAAAAGGCCTTGCCCAAACCCTGAAAACCAGATGTGTCCCAATACGTTTGTCCATATAGTGTACATAGAACTAGTGTGCAAAACACGGCAGAGGAAAGTCAGACAGGCTAACACCACCACTGAGGTGTGGAGCAGCTTCACATTGTCAGTATGTACAAGAGGATGCTACCTGTTTGGCTTAGCAATCATTGCACCCTCTAATGCAATAATCGGCAGGGCAGCAAATTAAAGTAGCGCTCCTGTAGAAGGAGATCATGTTTGGCACTGGGTGGCCATGTTCTCGGTGCATTTGGCCAAGCTCCAGGGTCATTTTTGTAAGGACGGGTAAGCTGTAGGGCGATGCTGCACCATTACTGCTCATTTTTTCCTCATTCGTTTTCCAATATCCTTATTCCATTTTTCCTGTACTAGGATTGACTAGTAGTTCATATTCAGAAAACAGTGTACTATTTTCAGAGCAGAGCCTGAAGACACAATAGAAAGCATACAGTGCTGTCCCACATATACAGTCCCACAGCACAGCATACAATCCCACATGCATATCGCAATCAGTAATCTACAAATGATGGATCTTAGCAGAGTAGCCCATTGACCGGCACAATTTAGAGTTATATCTTCTCCAAGACAGATATAATTAACAAGCCCAGGACAGACACCCAGTCCTCGGACCAGATCTTTTGAGAGCAATGCAATTAGGTTAGTGGTTAAGATGCGAAGCTATATTATTAACTTTTATCTAAACCACTTTAAAATGCCCATGGACTAATATTCAGAGCCGGACTGGGCAATTCAAATACTCAAGTATTTGTTTGTTATTTTTGTATTAATCAAATACATCAGCATACATGAGCTTCATCATTTGTTATTGCTTTAGACCCGACTAAAATTCCCAGAGACTCATGTGGATTCCTGACAGTTTTCAGAGTTAAGAGATTAAATTAATGTTTTAAACAAATCATTTCATCATAAAGGAGGGAAAATGGAGAAAAATGTCATTTACTTAACAATGGCTGTAACCTTGGACCATTAAGTTATCAACGAAATATAAACGTGACTATCCATTCAATGAGGCAGATAAACTAATTATGAAAACCTATCAGTGAACATTTAGAAGAGAAGAGAAGAGAAGAGAAGAGAAGAGAAGAGAAGAGAAGACAATCTATAGTGTGATGTGGTCATATGTTATCTAGCATTTATAAAAACGTCTAGTTGCATTTCTAGGTCATTTGGCTGGGAGGCCAAAAAAAAAAACAATGCCGTGAGGAGGGCTACAAAATAAACATGGTTGCTCTTAAATAGCCTCTGAGCACTGAATGCTTTTACCACATCTCAGGAAATAGGAAATGAGCGAAGAGAACGACGGCCCAAGTAATAAATGACTATAAATGCTGGGCAGTCATATATAATCAGTGACGCCTTTTTTAAACCCTATAACTCAAGAAAGCAACAATTTCAGCAAATTGGGAAAGGGTGTTTTAGGACAGAGCCCAGTGAAATCTTGGCAAAAAAGTGACATTTTGTGCATGGCCTATAATTAACTCCCAAGCGCTATGCCCTGCTCTTTGTTTTTATTTAGTACCATGCTGGATTGATTCTAACCCCTTAATTAGATTTGTGGAAAAAAAAAGGTTTAGGGCTCATTGTTTTTAAACTGTTCACTTTAGAGTTCTGATGGTGATGAAGTCAAGAACTCAAGAGCAGACAATATGCAAATGACCTGTATCTAGATCTGTAATGCACATAGAAATCATTTGTTTCTTTGTCCAGACCAGCATGCTTGTTCGGGTCCTGTATGGATAAATAGTGAAGGGGTCATTGGCAAACCATCGGCTCTTTTATCGAACGGCTCCTTGAGGTGAACAATGGAAGCTGAGCTGTTTCACTCATCACCTACTTTAAAAAGAATTCATTTGGAGAGTTCCTTGTGAGAGCCAACACAGAAAAACTCGCAGTGTAAAACTTTTAGTGAGGTCCATTCTGTAGAAATGTGACCCACTTCGCACAGTGAATAAGCCTCACTGCCAGAAGTGTATAAGTACATTATGTAGTCATTTTGTCAACACTCTGACCTTTTAGCATAACATTGCCATAATGAATTTTATAGGGGGTCATCAATTGTCATGACAGATTATATCCTTTAATATTACACATTTTTTCCATTACAGATGCCATAATGCTTGGTGTCATGACATGAAACACTGCATCATCTGTCATGACATTTACCAGCTTTGGTAATAACATTGTTTAATTAATGTACATAATTTGTCATGACAACCTATAATAATAATAATATATAACATCTGCTAGGACATATTTATGGCATGATTATGGGTTCAGGGCTCAAGTAAAGAGTTATGCGTTTTTTTTTACATTTATATTTTTCACCAATTCCTTTTTAATTCATCATCCATAATTTACCATATCTCCATTCTTGCACAAACTGCTAATACAGTTTCGTAAATTCATTTGACTGTGGTTACACTAGTTTCAGCTGAAAACACCTATTTACTAAATCATTTGATAGTTTCAGACTGGTTTTGAGGGTAGTGACATTATTTTAACATTTACCTCTCTCTCTCTCTCAGTCTCTCTCTCTCTACTTATGTATTGTGTCTTAGTTTTCACTGACTATTGAAAAAGAAAAACATGTCAGAAAAATCGGTCTTGAACAAAAAAGAATGGTAGGCTTCACATTCATAATGTGAACAAGGCACAACACCCCCTAATGCACCTGTTGATTTCAGAATGATGTAATTATGTCATTAATCCACTGCTTAAAAGTAAACTTTGTCACCATGGCTGTGGCACTGTCGTGATAACTGTACTCATAGCTCTGTGGTATGCTAACCTATAGTATATGTATTCCTGAACATCATAATTTGAATTGCTCTGGGTAGCACTGCCGATTATGCAGTTTCAATAGCTTTTCCAAATAGTGGGGTACACTTAGCCCCCACATGAATTCATATCTGGAAATATGAAAAACATAGGGTCAGCTTAGGTCTGGACTTTACTATGACTTCCAGAAATGTCCAGATTCAAACAAATTTAAGATGGTCCATTTATTTTGAGCAAAATTACTTAAGCTCCTCCAAAGATCTACTTTTGCATTGCAAATCACGAAGCAGCAGAAATAGACCTACAACTTGAAATGTGAACAACTTCAGTATACAAGATTAGTGTAATTTTTAAAGCACAGTGTCAGACATAAATATAGCCTGCAAAGAAATACAGTCATTCTTCAAAATCACAGAAAACCTTAGGAAATAGGCTGCTTTTCAACACACTGTAATTGATATAATCCTGTGGCTCTAAGTAGGTTAATGCTTGATTAGCAGTAGCAAATTTGCCAACAGTCTCCAACAATAGGCACACTAAGTGAAACTGGAGAAAGAAAATATCCCCAGAAATCTAAGCTTATGTATGCCGGAAACAAACAGAGCCAAGAAAATGGTTCCTTATAGTGAACAGATCCAAAAAAGACTTGGAAAGCACATTTCTAGAAAGGCTGGACAAGACGTTCACCAGCATGTTGTTTCTGTTGTCCAGTCAAGTAAATCTTCCAATAAGGCTACATGCCAAATAATTAAACATGAATTAATCAAAAATAATAGAATTCGGACACTGTAACATCTTTGGTTTTAGTTATCCATTCCATCCTAATGAAACCGGTCCATTTGCTTTAATTCTCTTATTGCTGATGTCTATCTTTGTGTTAGCTGAGAATAGAGATCACACTTAGAGTTGTGTCCATCCAGGACTTTCCAGGATCCTCTTGGATTTTCATTATCAAGAATGGGAAAAAACATCGTTGGCCTCATTGTTTCAGAATCCAAGCATTTTCATTTAACATTTCTTATGAAGACTAAATTGATTATTTAAATCCAATCAAACCATTATATGTGAAGAATGCTCCACTGTTGGTTAAAACTCACCCAGTAGCATTTGAAACAAGATATTTAAGAAGATTAGGTTCTATTGGTGTATTGGCACCTTATATGTACATCATGGGCATAGCTGCCAGACCTGAATTTAGCAAAAAATATCAACCCCTTGGGGTTGCATAATCAAAGTAAAGTGCTTCAAGTGTTTCTCAGAGGCCCATGGTTTCGAGCATTAAAGGAATGATTCAGACTGTTTGTTGGCTTTGACCTTGTATGTTTTAATTCATATCAGATAAAAGCTTCTCAACTCTAGAGGAATCTGTTGGATTCTGCAGCAGTCTGAGTGCCTGCAAAAGCAATAAGATTACTTTTACACTTTTTAAAAAATGGTTTCATTTTTCCCAAAAAAAGTCAATATCATCATTTACTTACACACACAAATGTTAATTATAGTCAGCATAAACTGCTGTTGGCTCACCAGTGGTTGGCTCCACTAAAAACATGGAACACAGAGTTTGTAGTCTACCATTATAATGTAAATGCACCAAATAAAAAATCTGTCTTCACTATTTGGAATTCTGGAATTGAGGACAACCTTTAGCTACATCAGAATCAGAATCAGAAAACTTTATTGATCCTGGAGGATTTAGCTTGTTGTGACTGCACAGACACACAAAGACACAGAGACAAGAACAAAAAAAAATTAAGCCTATATGAACACAATAAAAAAATCAGTAGAACAATATGAAAATACGAAAAATACGAAAATGCTGCGTATAAATACTACAGATAAGTAACTTACAGTTAAGGGAATTACTAAGGACACACATTGTGGTTAGGAGTCTGTTATTGCACATAGTAGAGGTCTGTATCAAAATAAGTAGTGATATTCACACTGCAAGACTGTTGCACATATTGCACATGATGAAATGATTTAGCACACATTGAGAAAACTTCACATGATACTGCACATGGACCATTACACAGCAAGATATTGCACATAATGGTAATCATCCTTTAGTTACCAATGAAGCGAGCTCATTCCTTTAACAATGCCACAATCTGGTTTCAGCCTTGCTTGTAGGTTCTAAAACTTCCTAAGCAATGTACTTGTATGTGGCCTGCAGCACCTCAGGCCTGGACCCTCTGCACTGTGTGTACACCTCTGGCCCTCAGCAGGCTGACCCAGAAAACCAGCGAGGACACAAGCTCCATACCAGAAGCCATTTTGCCTCCTTTCTCTGGGCGTGGAGGTCAGAGTCGTAGTAGAGAAGGTAAAAGCCAGATTGATGATGGAGAAAAGCTCCACTCTCTAAGCATCAAACTGCAGAACACAAGCTTTGGCAGTGCTCTAGCAAAGCTGAGCAAAGGCTTCCTATTAATAATGAGGAAGACAATAGTACTTATTTCATTAGTAAAATTGTAAACTCTTGCAAACATTGAACCCCAGGAGCAATTGCCTAAAGCAAGAAGGTCGTGCTTACAAGACCAGAGAGAGGAGGGGAGACGGAGAGAGACGGAGAGAGACGGAGAGAGACGGAGAGAGACGGAGAGAACGGGAGGATGTGAAGGGGTCCAAGCTACAGATTAATGCATCGAGCTTTGGCTTTTTGCTTAGTAGAGGAAGAGGAGAAAGTAAACAATTAGAATAATTACATTTCCCGTTCTGCGCTCATTCCTTAACTGGACTGATAACCCTAAGCTCTCAGAGTAAGCTTATTAGTGGTCATTAGAGGTGCAGAAAAGGCCAAGAAGCTATGATGCATGCTATAGTATTTATTACCTATTTCTAGAGAGGTTCCATTTGGTTCCAAAAGGTCAAAAACAGAGATAACAAGGCAGTTCGTACTAAAAGAGAAAATTTTTAAAAGTAGAAGAGTATTCAAGACAGCGGAAAGCTAGGCACTTGGTCAGAAAGGCTCACTGTAATGTTAATTTTGTCTTCAAGTGCAGAATATACATTTTCAATACTGTAATTTGAAAGAAACACTCAATCACTGCACACATCAATTGAAAGACATGTGCTACATTCATGCCTCTCCTCTGAAGACAGACAGTTATGTTTGTTTAAAATAAACAGCCAATGCTATTTAAAAATCGATAGACCAGGCAGAAATGGTTCAAAAATAGCCTCGAAACAAAATCTTTATGAACAAAATGGAAGACTTTCAGCGCTGTTTCTGAATGAACATGTTTCTGATCTGTTAAGGTTGGACTTGTCTCTTTTTCTTCACAGGGTTTTATTAATCAGGTATGTATTAGATACATTTAAAGTTGATGAGATACGGGATTCTTAATAAGTCAGCAGCTGTAATCTGGTTACAGGAATTGAAATTGTAGCACATTACACTACGTCATCACAGAGGGATGTGATAACTGTTGACGTGTTACAGTCAAGAGAGGAAATGAGTAGCAAAAAGGAACCCATGGTCTACTTCCATATTGATCATTTTCCACTTGTAGTTATTTTGGCTTTGTGGCTTTTACACTTTCAATTGATTTGTTTTCATAAGCAGAAGTGGGCAAAGTTATTGTTGTGAACAGTCTTGTTTCCCTGAATAAAAAAAAAAAAAAACATTTTTGTCACGTTTCTACCATTGACACAAAGTCAGAACTGCAGACCTGATGCCATCAATACAAAAGCGAACTTGGCTCGCAATGTGAACAAACACATAATGAGGTGATTACTTTTGAATAGCATTGCAAAATGAAAAGAATAAAAGCCTCTGACAGATATACAATGCGTTCTGATAATCAAGACCATCCACTTATTAACTTTGGGACACAGCTATATGTGTAATCAGTCTATAGGCATTTGTCAGTAGATGCGCCCCACAGTAGCAGAGACAGTTTGGTGGACAATGACGTCCACAGTGGTGTGTCGCCAGCGGGTACGTGTGATGTCAATATGAGTAACCTTGGCTATTGACCCGTGAAAAGATCTACAGCCTGTGGACAAGAGGATGGTGGCACATTACTCCTCTGGCCATGCTTTTAATTTACTGCAGTGGCCAGCGCTTGCTTTTTAAAAGCCAGCCTGCCTCCCGGAACGCAAAGGTTCAAGGCAGAAAGGTCACAATTCTCATTGTCTCGCCCCGCGCAGCCACAGCCCGATGGCACATGCGCACGCTGAAGGTGAAGGGGGCACGCTGCCACGGAGCTCCGCGGACACTCCATTCAACCGTCACCTCATCAATGTCATCGCCCTAGCCAGGAAAATAAATCAAGCGAAGCTATCCGCAGCCTTTCTGCCCCGGATAACATGCAGCCCTTACCATATGTGCCACATACAAAAGTGCACGTTCTGACACAGAAACACACACACGCGTGCGCACACACACACACATACACACGCACACACTTGAGAGCCACAAGGACATATGCAGTTTTACAAAATGAAAGTGCCATAAAAGAATCACATGTGAAGATCCTACTAATTGTGAATCGTTTAAAGAATTATTTTCATAAAACCTACAGTATAAGGGCAAAGAAACCTGCACATAATGTGAAGAGTCAAAATTAGCTCTGTAACAAT
Source organism: Bryconaethiops microstoma (assembly GCA_037577275.1). Lineage (NCBI taxonomy): Eukaryota > Metazoa > Chordata > Actinopteri > Characiformes > Alestidae > Bryconaethiops > Bryconaethiops microstoma. Next base: position 18,532,268 of record JBBJLS010000039.1, read on the forward strand.
GATTAAATAATTAGCTGATCACAATTATTTCTCACATCTGTTTGTTTTCAAATTTTTACATCCCAACAAACAGAAAGTGAATCGGATGCAAATTAGTTAATCGACCAGTTTGGCCTCTTTAGGCTTCTACTTAAATAACTGCATACTTTTACTTTGGTATAACTGAATTATCTTTTTAGTCAGAGTATGGTATGAGTTTCATGCCTTAAATATACAGTTCGACTGGCTAAGTAGCTCTAAACAAAGGCTTCCGTTCAAACACTCTACTCTATGGCTCCATAACAGTTCAGCCAGCTAGGCCAATGGAAAGTCTTGACCTTGAAGTACTAGCGCTTCAGAGAAAGTACATGTTCAAAGCTGCTTATAGACTGTCTTTCTGATGCCTTAAGAGACGTATTAATCACAATAATCCAAAAGTTCTCAAGTAAATAAGCTCTCTTTTGGTTCTCGTGGATGACTCTGTGGATATTTTATTGAAAACTACTACTGCTACTGGACTTATAGGCCCACAGTAAATTTAACCTATAGTGCTTTTCATTTTTCCTTTTCATCTTCATGGTCATAATGGGCCAACCTGAAAACAGTTAGGCAAGCTTGTATGTGCGCTTCTGGACTCACAGCATCACTCTACTAAAGGTCCAATGGCCTTGAGCAGTACTATGATGTTGATCAAAAAAGGGCCTTGCAGTTAAAAGTTTAAACCCAACATGACACTCAGCCCTCCTTCTACTTCAGATTATTTTTCTTAAGTTGCTGGCAGCGAACCATTTTGTTATATGAAAGATCCAGACTGAAACTCAAACTGCTCCATATAGTGTCGGCGAACAAATGTACCTTCTCAACTCTTATGACAAACTTAATCCAGCAGTTGCTGAATGAAATGCCGTGGCGATTACAAAACTGGCCACACAATATCTCATAACCACTGGCCACCATAATGCATTGTAAATAAAGATCTGAAATAGTTGCTTCAGGCTCTATTTTCCATGTTTTTGCTGATGGTAAATTTCTGGGCAAATGTAAAATTAGAGTAGGCAGCATTATTTGGATGGAGGCTGGAGTCAGCAAATGGTGAAATGAGAAAATCCTCCCGAATTCAAGTGTGTGTCAGTAAAGACGCTTCTTCAAAATGCATGTCAGTCTCTAGATAAATGTGTGATGTCAGCACCAGCAGTGCGAATCAATGCTACAGGCGTGTCTTTGTTTTAATGATTGTCGAACACTCCACTAAGCGCCTGACAATCATTTCAACACAGAATCTGACGAAATTGTACGCTGTTAGATTTACCGGACAGATAAAAGAACAAGCTTTTTATAACTGACTAATTGCAATACTGAAGGGTTTTTTTCAACCATTTATTTTAATGGCTTAAGAGACCAATGTGTTGCTGAAAGAGAAATGTTACAAAATATAGTCAGTGATAAGCGTGGTCTCCTGTCATGGGGCAAGGGGGCTATTCAGAGACCATTCAGAGATCATCTGAATAGCCTTAATGAGGTGATCAATTGTAGAATGCCCAGCTACCACCATCCAGAGAGCTCTTATCTAGAACACCAGTGTTGTTGGGTTTTTTTTTTAGATAGACACATTGTCCCACATTGCAATGCCAAGTTCCTTCAACGGTTCCATAAATTAAAAAACATTTAGAGTAAATGTAGAATATATATTGTTTACATCCTCAACCAAAGAATGTTTAAGCAATTAGAAAAATCAATAACTACACTTTACAGGTGTTTTAAAGCTCTTCACACAATAGACCAAATAGCAGTCAATGCAGATTCAACAGCACATTCTACACCTGTTTGGACAATTTCAGAAGTTCAGAAGTCATAACAGAAAACAAAATACTACTATAGAGCAATCTATTTCTAATGTAATACCATATAAAATATATTTAATATCTAAATAGATAAATAAATAAATACAGTGTAGATTGTAAGATTCTGTCATTTTAGTCTGATTTTCTGCCCAATTAAGTCATCACCAATTCTACTCACTAGTTAGGTCTCTCCCTATCATATGATAACACCACTGTGAGGGTGGTCATGTAAATCATGTACTTATGTAAAATTACTTATGTAAAATTATGTTTTTGAACTGCTGCTAATGCCGTGTCACTGGACAGAGTAACACGCTTGCAGAGGAACACAAACTGCCAGTTCTGTTACATCAGCAACCCTCAGAGATCAATCTCCTGATGATAGGGCCAATGCTTAAACAGTTGTGACACTTGGGAGCCCACCATCTTGTTTCAAAACTAAAACATCGTCTCAGGCATTGGGCTGCAGATTTGTAACCATTTTATCTAAAGGTTTTGTATTGAGGCTTTGAACTCTTCAGATGTCTGGAGATGTTCCGGTCCTGTTTTCATCTTAACCATCTTATTACGCAGAAGGTATGAAGAATTTGCGGAATTATTTCTTAACTGAGCATTAAGAGGCTTCCAACATATGGGCAGTGAAGGAAAAGAAGGGAACAACAATTATACAGAAATGAAACACAGGGCCTTATGTTGCTATTTACAAAACACCTTAAAGGTACACAGTATGGTGAACCAGCCTGCACCTACAAACAATAACAGCACTACTGTGACATTTACATAGTAAGCAGGGAAATTTCATCTGTTTTGTTTTTCTATGAAATGCCACAGCAAGAAAAAAGAAACAATACACATGAAATCTTCAGGTCAAGATAATATGTCCAACAACTGTGTGCCATTAGAGGAAAGGCACCAATTTGCAAAATTATATAGCTGTCTGCCTGCTGGACAGGGAGACATGTCTCTTCAAACAAAATGCCACCTACCACATTTGATGCCACCAAATAGCAAAATTGGCAAGATACTTATTATGTTCACTGACACATCATCTGACCACAGAAATACCTGAAATAGAGAGATCTGTTTTGGGTGGGTCAGTGGATGACGGAAAGGGGAAACGATATGAAAAGAAAAAACCAAGCACTGAAACAGGCTTCATATGATTCTGGATGAATTTTGGGTTGATCCAGGATTAAATTCATTTTCATCCAGTCTTTATTAACCCTTAACCAGCAGTGGGTAAGTGGATAAGGTAGACTAAAATCATGTATTAAGTAAAATAGTCTAGAAAAAATAGCTATAAATAAATAACTCTTACAGAAAAATTACAACAAGAAGTTTCTAAAGAACACAAGTAGACATAGATAAGATTTATGAATACTGTGTGATCACATGGCATTAAACAGCAGAGAGGTCCACCTTTTTTTCATAGGAACTCTTCTTTTTGTGGTACTTTTGGACTAAAATAAAATGTTAAAACTTAAAAATAAAATGTGTGAGCAAGAGTAAAGCAGTCCAGGTACTGACCCAGAAGAAAATAATGAATTTATTCCCTCTCATAAAAAAAACTAGACTAGAGTGAATAAGAGCAAAACTTGTATTTTTACATTTTTACATGATTATTTTACAATACTGTTGTAGCCAGAATCGGCAAATGTTTTTGGGCTAATTTTTTTTTTTATTAAACATGCAATTAAATTGTACATGTAACTAAGTAATCATTCACTTCTCTGTCTTCAGTAGATATTAACAGCAATTCAACAGCCTGCACATCAGAATCCAGTCCTTGGATCCTATATTAAGCTAAACACAGCATCAGCAACATCAGTGTACAGCAGCACTCCGTGTCAGAGCTCACTGAATCAAGCCAGACACACCACACCACACAACTAGCGCCAGGCCGACCAGTCCAAAAAACACAACATCTCGTGCCGCATGCTAACGAGGCCTAATGATAGTCACGCCCCATTTTGGAAACTGTTTACCAGACAGAGCACTGAAATGAGATGGTAAGCATGTGCTCGGTGGGCAGAGTGACAACAAGTGGGATACGAGGCGTTATTAATCGTGCTGGTGACTGGGCACAGCCTAACTTTTCGACTGGCAGGGGCCTTGTTTTACTAAGCCATGGCAAGTGGGCAAGGGACGAGGTCTTGCTGAGATCCACCATGGAGAACAACACAGGTTCCCCATGTGTGTCTTATAGATTCCAACTCTTCACAGACAAGATACTGCATCAAGAGACAGAAAATGAAAGACACTTCATTAATCAAGCACGCGTGTGTGTCTATGCTGGAAACAGCTGCGTTTAATTAACATATTGTGTTCTGGGCTAAGAACATGATTGCTGTTAAGTGACAATGTGACGCAGTGACCCTTTCTGGAGGAAACAACATGCTGTTTAGATTAGCGTGCTATGCCTAGGGCAAGACGCTAACACAACACCAGTCAGCAGTACGCTTCTTCCTCATTAATGAACAGAATGGCAGAATGCTTCAGGTTTTTTTTGATGAGCCACCTGTAAATGAGATCAGGCTCAAACTCTCTAATAGTGAAACCAAAGTTGTCAGTTTTGGATTTTTTGTGTTTGCATTAAAGTGTTCTAATGTGGTTTAGCATTGTAAGCAATTCTGTTTTGTGTTTGTTATTGGTTGGTGACATCTGTGCAAAACATTTCTAATGGCAACAACAGTACAGTATATCAGCTTTGACTTGTAGTGTATGTCTGTGTTTATTGGGAGGTGGCTTTAAAAAGGACACACACATTCAATGCCAGTTTATTAGATACATATTAAGCCTAGTTTTTTAATTATGGTTGAGTAGGTCATGTATACACTCTTAGCAAAAGTGATTCTGTATAGCACCAAAAATGTTCTTCAACAATAGCAGAATCATTTTGGTGCTATCTAGAATCGTTTTCAGCAGGTTCATAGAGATGAGTCAGTTACCGGGCAAAGAACCATGTAACCATTCAAATGCACCCTTAAAATGAAGTGGTATGGGTTTTTTTCTCTGATGCCATAGAAGAACCATATCTGGCCTCTTAACAAAATTTTCAGGGGTTGGTTCTTTTTTGCAAATGAGATGTGTGAGTGTTAAGAATCTCAGTAAATGTTAAAGAACCTCTACATAATGTATAGTTTTGTGGAACAGCCCTCAAAATGGCAAAGAACCTGATCATAAATGTTCTTAATGCTTTTAAATGTGTCTTCTATTGCACAACTCGAAGAACCTTTCATGTCACCTTTGTTGGGAGTGTAGCCCTTTAACTAATTAGACTAAGATGAAGCTGATTAGGTTTTATATAGTGGGTAACACTATATTATGCTGTTACATGAATAACTGCATGATTTGATGATTCTCGAGAGTTTCACAGTAGAAGTATGTTCACACGCTCATTGCAATTAATTGATGAACTTTCATTGATGACACTTTTCACTCCCATACAACCCCTGCTACAGTGATCTACAGAGAATAAACATCACTTGGGAAATATAATCAACCTTAGGGGTCATACTTTAACCACATAAAGGTCAATTATTAATTCATATTCACTGCAAATGCAGTAGTGAGCCATTTAAAGACAAGCGCTTGATTTGTAAAGCAGGAGACAACTGGAACACATTTGTGGCCAAGGAGCTTGACCCTGTGATTGCTGGTAAAACATATTATGGCACCACATCTGTTCAGTGGAGAATAATTCATAGGAAGGAGTGCATGACCGCGAGTCTAAAAAAGAAGAAGAAAACTCACACACACTTTATTAGTTGTAGGAGCAGGAGGCTCCTTTGAGCACATGAGAGAAATCTCAAGAGAGAGGGCTAGGAGGGTCATAGTAATGGCTGCTTTTAGCAAAACCTCACGCAGAGCACAACAAAGACTTCATGTGTTCACTGCACACACAGCACTCTGCACTTCCAATTTCATTACCTCTCATTTCAAAACAGTGCCAAACAGACCTACGTAGTACTGAAGTGAAAAGTAAAAGAAAACTGGAAAAAAGAAAGATAAAAAGTAAAAAAGGACAGAAAGAAAATGGAAACGAATACTGGATACAAAAGGGGTCCTTCTGAGTAAGAATAAACTACTTCCATCTATTTAAAATGTAATTTAGAAAGACTCATCTCCCACTGGCGCAACCACTTGTTAAAGCAACCTGTTTGTGAAAAAAAGAGCATTCATTAATTTAATCAAGGTTGTCCTAAAATGCTCCTTGGCCCAATCCATTGTGGAAGAGGACAATTACATGATTGCAGCCGTCATTGTGCCAAAATGAGTAATACCCTATTACTTTGCAATGATAGTGCACTTACAAGGGACCTGGCAGCAACTTATCAGGGCGACTAATGAAATTGAACGTAAATATTAGAGGTACACTGCCATCTACAGGAAAAAGGTTACAGGGGTCTGTTACCAGATAAGGACGTGAGACGAGCTCCCTACAAACCATAACAGTGTGTGCAGCTCACGCTTGAACTCTGCAGACAGAAACCTGCACTGTGAGATTACTGAGATCCTCCAGTCAGGGTCACATTCAAAGAGGCACATTTTTAAAACGGAGCCCAGGCTCTTATACCAGTACTGAAATAACAAGGCAATTGTGTAAGTATTGAGTATTTCAGGCAATTTGCTGTTCACTGTTGGAGCGTACCTTACAAGTTAAGGCACAAATCAGCACCATGGACAGAGACACACTGCCAGCTCTGCTCTAGTACAACTCGAGGTGGATGCTCACATTCACACACACACACACACACACACACACACACACACACACACACACACACACACACACACACACACACAC
>JBBJLS010000039.1:18553736-18577462 GCA_037577275.1 Bryconaethiops microstoma
AGAGAGAGAGAGAGAGAGATAGAGAGAGAGAGATATATATATAGAGAGAGAGATAGAGACAGGGAGAGAGAGAGAGAGAGAGAGAGAGAGAGAGAGAGAGAGAGAAAGAGAGACAGAGATTAGAAAACACTTTAAAGCAAATTTGATTGCTAGGCTTATCATGGCTTGGCTAATATTTCGATCTTGAACGTTTCCTTGCTTTTCGCTTATAACAGAATTTACACAGAGAATCTGCGGACTGCATTGCCACTGTTTTTTATTTGCTTTTATTTCATTTCATTTCAGCTGTACAACCTTTCATGATTTGTGTGTTAATTAAAAGAACCTTCTTAACATGAATGTTAAAGACAAAGCTGAGAACCATATTGCTCTCTCTCTCTCTCTCTCTCTCTCTCTCTCTCTCTCTCTCTGGTGCTAGAAATGTTCCCGTGAATAGCCAGGCTAGAGGTAGTTAACTAACAAATAACTCAAGAGAAGATTACCTTGAACATTAATTGCCTTCATTTAAAACTGAGCCACTTAGCCCTTCCACTGAATAAAGGGCCAGTCCTTGCCTTTCCAAAGCCTTTGGTTAATCACACAGTATTACAAAAAAAAAAAAAAAAAAGCTATAATAAAGTAAGGATAACTGTTTGTCAGTCAAAAACTACTGTCAAAAGGGCAATGCCCCCCACCAGTCCTAGTATGAAGCTCTTTGAATGGCAAATAACAATACATGGCAAAATTGCATTAAACAGCTGGAAAACAGCTGAAGATATAAGCATGCAGGGACACAACAGCAACACTTGATGACCTCTACCTGGAATATCAATCTTCTGGAGCAGTCAAAGGCGCATTGACAAAATGAGATATAGTTGACTTCATTGTATTTTACTTTTATTTGACAGTTACTTAAATAGATTCAAAGCACATTTTGCAAGGACGTGTCTCCAATGAGTTTCCTTATTTGTTTTTAAGCACTTTAAACGGTATTAAATTCGGCAAAATTATAGAGACAAATCAAAGAGGATTGGCGTTTATTTACATATGCTCTGGCTGTTGGCGTTTTGATTCTTGTTACTGAGGTAGTAATTACATTTTGAGTGGTTCTTCAAGCTGTTTAAGCTTTAAAGCCCTTTTTTTGTAGCTAAGATGGAGAATAATGATTGAAGTGAAGTTGCTACTGAAACATGGATATAGGACTATAGTGTATCACTGTATAATCACTGTGTGATAATAAAAGTGAAATAAATGTTTAACCATTTTAATACATTCACTCATGATTCTAGCTCATGTCCCCCAAAAGAAAACATCCTTCATTAAATTATCTAGTACCCCCCAGTGTTTACCCCATATCAGTGCTTTTGCCAATGCTAGTTTGTGAACTAGATCCAATGTTTAGTGTGAAATTATGTTTATAGTGTATGGGTGGTGAGTTCATGTGCCATGCTTACTCTGAAAGAGTCTCTAATGGCGTCTCTAATGACAAAATTAAAATCCAAAAGTTACAGCCGATCCTATGTCCCACATTGTTATAGATTTGATGGCTGCAAGAATGACGTCTCCCCTTCAGTTTTTGGACAGGGATGAAGTGTCCTCTCAGAACATTTGGATGCTTTTTTAACAGAGTTTTGATTGATTCTGGATGTTCAATTTAATATTATGTTTTTATCATATTGTTTTTGAACAACTACGGCATTTAAACATGCAGAATCTTTGGTTTAAATTCATGTTTTCCATCCCGCTCTTGCAACCCAGCGCACCTAAGATGCAAAATATAATTAATACAGTCTGTATCTGTCATTGAGCTGGAGCCAGCTCCACTTTTCCAATGTTCAAGACTGAGAAAGATGTTTAAAAGTGACGTAAACAAAGTAGAGAACCTGCGATAATGTAAGACACTGACAGCTTTGTACTTACTACAGGCTATAGTTCTGCCCTGGATTTAAAAAATCTTATACATCTAAAGGTGTACTTTCTGTGAGACACTTATGTAACTTGGCTTTTCAGATGTTTAGAAAAGACCCAAGTATCTATTGCCTGGGTTGATTAACTGATTTATTTAAAAAAATAAAAGGAAAAGAAATGACTGTTAATGACATTGATGAAGTTACAATACTGTAATAATATTGCATTTTATTTATGTTTGGAACTTTATGTTAATTACTTAATACAAGCACACTGAGTTATCAATATGCAAAACACATACAAGTGATTATTTAAATATACACATTTGCATATGTTTTGCATACTGAATAACAGTTTAACTGCACATCCCCATTGTAACAAAGTCTCAGAGCTAATCATTAGTATAAAACAGTAGCATATAGCACACTGTACCCTCCTAAAGTTGAAAAGAAACGTATGCCTCTGCATATTGTTTTAAACCTGTGCTGGACTGGATACAAAACAATAAATAACAGTACAATTTATTTGTTTATAAAGCGTGCATAAAGAATGAAATAAATATACCATATAAGGGCCAAGGTTCAGTGAGATGTAAATCAAGTACCTCCAGAGCCGCAGTGAAGCGACTAGCTGCGTTGGCATATTTCTTCAGCCGGTAGTGTGCGTCGGCATCTTGTAAAGCCACATCAAGCCATTTGTCAATTTGAGGCAGAAAGCCGAGATTAGGTCCACTTGGAGGCCCCACTGTTTCACTGCTTTGACACATTAATTGTGAGGAGGTGGATGCTGGGGACAGGGCGAGCTTGTGGGTAATGTTCTGTTCGTCACCGTACACTAACTTCTCCTCAACCGCCACCAGGCTTTTTAAAGAGATGCGTGACAGTGGAGGCAGGGGGCTCTGTTCATTATCCGCCCTCGCAACCTCATCTACACATCCATCTCTGCTTCCAGCGCCAGCTGTCTTTCTCCTTTTTGCCCTGCTGTTGTCTCTTGTTTTCCTCTTGCTTTTGTCTCGCCTTTTTTCCCTCGGTGGTGGTGTCTGGGAGGCAGCCGCTGTTAGATCCTCTGCACGCTCTTTGCTTGGGCCGGGCTGAGCTGTCTGCGCTGGTCCCTGGAGCTCTGGGTGTCCATTAGAATTTGCCATGATGTGTCTGAAAAGAGATTGTGGATTTGAAATGAATGCCATGCACTCCACAAAATGCCAAAACTATTGAGACTGTTGGCCTGAAAATGTTGGCCTTTAGAGGAAGTGCAATTAGCTTTTATTCAATTTAGAACCAGGTGTAATAAAAGAACATTCTTAACAAAGCACTCAAGAGTACTTGTGTGCATACAGGTACTGTGTCAAAATACTTACTTAGTTAAAAATGAAAGTAAAAGAATATGCACAAACATTTTTACATCCTCATCTACACATAATCAGTCTCAATTATAAAAAATGAAAATGTAAAAGTAAAAGTGTAAAGTGACCATTTGTCATACATGAACACACCACAGTGTGAACAGCATGAAGTGTGAAGCAGCGGGCAGCCAGGAACACAGCGCCCAGGGAGCAGTGTGTGGGGACGTACCTTGCTCAAGCGCACCCCAAAGGTGACATTAGCAGTCCTGGGATTCAAACCTGCAACCTTCTGATCACAGGGGCAACTCCCTAACCGCTAGGCCACCTGCCACCCCAAAAGTTATTAACATAAAAATAGGGCTTTTAACCCTAAAGGCAGACTAGGGAGTCTATCTGCTCTTTTCAACAAACACGGTGTGTAGTGAAGAACTGTAGTGTACAAAAACCAAATTCATTTTTACACAACCATTTCCCAGCCTTTCTCTATCCCTTAGAATTAAACAGGCTGTATTTGTTACTGTTCCTTTAAGACGGTCATGTGTAAATGACCTTTGTTCTGTTGGCAGCCCTGTATTGCGCTTCGTTCAAAAAGCAGTCTGGGCTGAAATGCTCTTTATAACTTTAGGACGCTGTAGGATGAATAGACAGATACATGTAAATCTATTGTTTTTTTTGTAAAAATGAGTATTTTTGAGTCTCTTTGAATGAATTCCTTTGTAAATAATATAGATATGCAAGTGATTCCATTCTAAATAATAATAAAAAAATAGTTATTCACTATAATGTAAAGATACTAAAAAATTTTTTTGAAGACATGCCTGAGAAGAACTGTGTTTGGTTCCCTAAAGGAACTTTTAATAGAACCTTTTAATAGAACCTTTCTGGCAAATTCTAAACCTTCTGTCAAATCATAGGAAAAGAGGATTTGTTAATGATCTGATTAGTTTGAGTAGGTGGGATCTGAAGCAGGGGAAACACTAAGATCTGCAGGGCAGGGGGCCTCCAGAACCACCAAAAAGACTTTCAATGGCAATGATCCAGAGAACCCTGTTAGGATCCTTTTTTTAAAGAAAACAATACAATTATAATAAAAATGATGCAGAAATGTCTTAATAAGCATGTTTAACCACTCATCAAGTCAATTCAAGTAGGTTTATTGTCATTCCTACCATATACATATTGCACAGTGAAACATAACAATGTGCCTCCATACTCCATAGACCATAGTGCAACACAAGAACAGAAACAGAATGCCACAAGACTACAAGTGCAGACAGGACAAAAGTGAATGCAAGAAAAATACAAGAACAACAAAACCACAGGACAAGACAACTTTTAGTTCAGTCAACAGCTGCAGTACTAGTTTGAATGAATACAGAATTAAGTCAGATATTGTATCTACCAGCGGAGAGTTATGTGTGCAAAAACACAGAATGGAGGTAAAACATGTATAAATATAATTATGCAAATATAGCAGCAACAGAACAGAGAATGTGTAGTATGATAAATACAGAGATATTTACAGAGGCACTTGGAGTGTGAGTAATTTGTCCAAGTCAGGAAAGATCAGTGTGTAAAAGATGAAAAGATGCATTGTATGTGTGTGGGGGAGCACAGTTTATCTTTCAGTTCTGGCTGAGGAGTCTGATGGCCTGAGTGAAGAAATTGTTCCCTGTTCCGGCGGGAGAAGAGGGTGTGTGAGGGTTGTGTGGGGTCCACAATGCTGGTGACTTTGCTGATGTACTGTGTGATGTAAATGTCCATGACAGAAAGGAAGGAGTCCTTGATGATCATCTCAGATGTCTTTACTATCCTCTGTAGCGTCAATCTATAACGGAACAATTGCCATACCAAGCTGTGATGCAGCTACAGAGAATGCTCTATATAGTCCGTCTGGAGAACATGGTGATGATTGGAAGGGGGGGGGTGCATTCTCCTCAGTCTCTGCAGGAAGTAGATATATTACTGGGCTTCCTTGGTCATGAAGCTGCTTTTGAGGGTCCATGTGTGGTTCTCCGTGATATGAACACCATGAAACTTGGTGTTCTTGACAATCTCCACTCTGGAGCTACTGATGTTCAGTGGCGAGTGATCACGAAGTGCCCTCCTGAAGCAGGTTCATCAAGGTACGCAGTTTCATTCCTGCTTTAGAGATGAGTTTGGACAGTGTAATATAAACACCTGTCTCTGACTGCTGTGAGTTAACCCTGCTTTCAGTTCTAAGACTGCACCAGATGCAGCCTGCTTGCTGCTGAGTAGAAAGTGTATACAAATGCAACTCAGCTGGAATCGTGTAATGGGGAAGATTTTATTATTAGGGTTTCAGGCTTCTAGGTCTCTTCTCATAACAGCACTAAGGCCACCATACTGACGAAATTGTGGCTTGAAAAGAAAAGTCATTTTTTTATCCAGCCCTTTAAAACAGTGGCTAAAGCACGAGGCTTTTGTGTTCTGTCACTGGGACCAAAGCTTTAATCCACAGTTATCTGGGCAAGGGTCTAGTGCATTCAACATTTTCAGTGGAGGCACAAATCCTTGCATCCACCTGGCTTACCAAGTACAGCACACAAGATGACTGTTAAAAATGATCAACTATAAAAGGTGACACAATCCTAACATTATTCTCATAACACTAAGACCATCATGGCTGCAACAAAAGGGATGTTCACCCTTAGCAAAAAGTAGTTCATTCATGTGTACTATGATAAACTTATTTTATATGAAAATTGAGGCGGTATACTTGAAGTTAACTTTTTATATACTAAATTTTATATAATTAAGAATAGTATAGTGAAGTATACTTGACTTATGCTGATAAGTATAAAGAAAGCATATAAAGTATACTTTTATAAACTTAAAAATGTTCCAATTTAGACCGAAGAAGTATTAAATTAGTATATTTTCTAGTACACTACATGGTCCGCATACTTGCTATACTTATATTTATACTCAAGCATACTTAATAAAATGAACTTCAAATATACTACTTTTTGCTAAGGGCAATGTTAACAAGCTAAGGACACCACAAAACAATAAAATAAGAAATAGTATTTCTGAATACACAGAAACATGCAGTTATCATTCAATGTACACTAGAGTTTAGTGTACACTGGAATGAATAATTTCAATAACATACATTCAATTTAATTGCCTAAAAGTTCATAAAGGAATTCTTACTTGCTAATTTCAAAAATTAATTGACTCTTCAAGTTCAGCTGATGACACTTCCAGAATGTAATACATCCTCAGTAGCTACAAAGCTTGTGCTTACCCTCAACAACGACAAGCTCCTTTAAGAAGCTGAATAAAAATGAAAATATCTGATGCAGTGGAAAGATACAAAAAGATATCAAAGCCATCCCTCTGAAATGTCAGTAAGAAATGGCAGTTATGTAGCACTGTGGAAGTCAAGAGAAGATCTTTAAGGAAAAGATAACTCAAATGCTGGCTAGAATGGTAAAATATGGAATGGTTGTCCACTGTTTCACTGTGTGGTGTTTCTTGTGCAAACATCTGTCATTAGAAGAAAATTCCACCTGCAACCTCATCACAAAAGTCAATGACTGGGAGGTGCAACCGTCAAAGCTTAGGCTGTATCATCAGGAGATGAGATTAAGAGTTGGATCCCTGGTTGTGCTGCAGCCATCTGTCCAAGAGAGCACAACTGGCTTTAGTCTCTGAGGGTGGTCCTCCCTCTCCCCTCAGTGCGATGCAAGTCAGCAATGTCATCTGTTTGCTGACCCTGCAGAATTGGTAATCAGCTGTCTCCTTTAAGTGTGTTGAGCTGTCCAAAGTGCATTGGTGGCAGTGTGAGATGTGGTGGAGCTTCATGTGACTCAGAGGAAGCACAGGCTTGACTTCACTGATATCTTGTGATTAGGGGTGTCCTAGCTAGTAGGTGGAACTGGAGATGACTAAATTGGACAGAAAATCTGTGAAAAAAAAGTCAATGCCCAAAGTGTATAAAACAACATTTAGATAATCCAAAGGTGTTTTGAAAACAAGTACCACGGATTGATGACAAACTCTTTGGCTGGTCACTAAAGATATGATAGGGGCAAAATAGGAGCAGCATTTGATGAATGAACACTTTGGCTACTGTTAAACTAAGAAAGTGTGGATCTATTAAGCTTAGGGGTTGTGTGACGGCCTTTGGCACAAGAAACTCTGATCAGGTAGGCTGGGAAATAGAGTCCCCTGAATATCAACAAATTAATGATGCAAATGTGATGGTCAATCAAGAGACTAAACCTGAAGAGCATCTACTGTCTACAGCAGGACAATGATTCAAAACATACCACAAAATCCACCATAATCTGCTTAAAAATTGGAAGCTAGAATCACTTGATTGAAATCGTGAGTAGAGGTGAAACATGCTGTGCTTGCAGGACAGCCAAAAAAATTAAACTAAAAAGATTCTGCAAAGAAATACAAAAGAGACATATATTTTAAAATATTTGGCTGCAGAATCATTTAAGCAATTATTATTAATATTTATATAAGTCAGCTATTGAATGTTTCTTGAAGGGGTGTATTTTATCATGCTTTACTGTGTGTTGTCCAGTGTTGTACAGCCACGATGAAATTGGGGATCACTGCTTAAGCATTTATTTTAGATAAAACAAATACTGTATGCAAACAAAAAATATATGAATATAAGATTATTCGCAATTAAATCATGATTGATCACATAGTTATACGCAAAATTAAATAATTAATTCAAAAGTAATGTATTGCGCACTTTTATTTTAAGATACTGCTATGTGGAAAAAAGTGCAATAACATATTAAAGTCTATGTATCTGAATGCAGTGTCATTAAAGTCCCTGTTGGTGTAATGGTCAGGCGTCCCAATACTTTTGTCCATGTAATAGCCTACAGACAAATGTAATGGGATGCCTGACCTCCGCGAAAACCAGCCGAGACCTAGAGCGCTGCGTGGTGCTTGCACGCAAGAGCACAAAAACACAAAAGAGCAACTTGCAAAACAAAAGGATTAAAAAAAAAAACTGCATTAATGCACAATAAAATAATTGTCAGGGTTAAGTAAATAATGCGTTAACGTGATAATAACACGTTAATGTGCCCAGCCCTTTTAACAAGTGATTAAGTTCTTTATTAGATAGTTATTGTCACCATTTTAGGATACTGATAAACAAAAGAAAAATCACTCAAAGCTATTTTTTAATTTTCTTAACAGCATTTCGAATGGCCTTTGTGGATGAAATGTGTTTTTGAGAGGATGTTGTATGACATCCAGGTATTTTTCTCCCACTTTCGAACGCTGTGGTTTCAAGACATTTGTGTGCTTGAATATTATTAAGAGCAGAATAAAGCAGTAAACCTGGTTAGAGAGACATTCATTATTCTATGTCAAAAAACTTAAATAGTCACAACTCCACTTTGTGTCATGCTAAATAAACACCATAAAAATTTCCTTTGACAAAAATCCTATGGCCTCTTGTGGCTTATTGTTTTAGTAATGAGAATGTTTTCTGCATTAAACGTTGTTGCTATTATGTCCATTATTATTATATGACACAAAACTTAAACAGTTACTGACCTGACTGCAATTCACAATAAAGAGTGTCTAAACATTTCTGTCGTCTTTCAGCAGTCCATGGTTGCTAGACAACAATACTGTAAGTAAACAGATTTTAGATTTATAACTTCATGTATGTGCGAGCCAGGCCTTCTCATCTAACATCTGATCTCATAAATGCTCTACAGAATGAATGGGTACAAATTCCCAAAGAAACTCTAACCTCTTGTAGAAAGCCTTTCAAGAAGAGTGGAAAATTTTAGAGCTACAAAGGGGGACCAACTCCATACTAAAGTCTATGTATTTGAATGCAATGTCATTGAAGTCCCTGTAATGGTGTAATGGTCAGACGTCCCAATACTTTTGTCCATATAGTGTATGTTTGCCCTATTATATTATGTGAGCAGCAGTTTGAAAAAAGTTCAAATTGAGTGTGATATAGGTAAACCCATGTAAGATTATATTTTCTTTCAGTAAAACTCAGCCTAGTGTTTTATTTAGGAATTTAGAAAGTTGGAGGTGCATTACGAGTCCATGTGCTCAGGTAAGAAAACATAACCATGCACTCATGGGCGCAGAGCTGTGATACACAAAAGGAACTAAGCATTCTGGGCCTATAGCCTAAGTGTTATAAGCTGCCAATCTTGAACAGCATTTGATCGATACATAATGACATTTATTAATATGCTTGAGACAAGTTTATCCCCTTGTGCCGCAGACCAGTCATGTCTAGCTAACTGGCTTGGCCTCATAAAGGTCACTTTATCAGGACTAATGCAAAAATGTTCCTTCTGAAATACAGAAATGTCTTATTGTTCCTTAAATTGGTGCTTACCTTAGTTGCTTGCTTTTCAGCTTGAAAAAGTTTCAGCATTCAGATTTAAAGAATAACATTCTAAGAATATCAGTTCAGTTCTGGAATGTATGTGAAGCCTTTATACGCGCTTCTGACTGACAGGACCAAAAAAAAAATGGACGATTTTTGAAGAGCTGTTTTTGTAAACTATTTTTTATAGAAAATAAATATTCAAATATAGATCTTAAAGCACTGGCTAGCTTAATGGCAACAGACATGACCCAAAGCACTTGGTTACATTAATTTACACAGTGTTCAGAATATTTTTTTATTAGTTACAGCATCAGTCCTGTTTCGTGAGAATTACACCAGTCTCCTAAGCGCTCATATCCATTTTGGGCCACTCTTGTACAGACTTTGGGCTTCATGTCCCAACAGAACACGCTCCCACATTGCACAATGACAGCTGTCGGGTGCATAGGTGCCATATCTGTGTGTGACTGTTATAACAGACATGATGGAAACACCAGGAAAATTTGACTGACCAGCACAACCACCAGATCTCAATCCTCATTCTCAGTGTGGAACAGCAGGTGAAATGTACAAACAGGCTGGCACGGCCTGTCACATAGGCACGGCCTGTCACATAGGCACGGCCTGTCACATAGGCACCGCCTGTCACATAGGCACCGCCTGTCACATAGGCACGGCCTGTCACATAGGCACCGCCTGTCACATAGGCACGGCCTGTCACATAGGCACACATGTAGTGCCGGTTGTAGCTTGTATGGCACTCTGGGTGAATGTTCCTTTTAGCCCCCCAACAAACAAGCAAAAAGAAAACACTTTTCTGCACTATAATTTTTATTCGGACATTTGGAACAACATAAAAAGTCATAGGATTTTAAACTGTATAATGTGAAAAAAAAACCCTAAAAACATTTGCAATATAATATAAATATATCAAATATAAATATAAGCATAAAAAGTAGTAAGACAAATAGAAACAAAATGTACATAAATAAAAATGAAAAGGCAATTTAAATAATTTTTGCTATTACCTAATTGCTGACCAAAGGTCAAGACTAAACCAATCCTTACTGGCAGTAGGTGGACTGGTTTTAGGACTGGACCACTGGGGTCATACAGTGTTTGTCAAGCGTTTTTCTTCCGTTTCTTTTTTCATTCTTTGCTCAACAATACCACACGCTTCACCAAACCACATGGAACTTGGCATGATTTGTTTGTGCCCTTATGTGGCATGTCTCTTCATGCTAGCACTTTCTGAAATTGGTTTGGTACAAAGCACTTTTTGGACGATAGGTCAACAGTAATATTATTGTTTTTGCCAATAATAAAATTTGAATAGTAAGTTGGCCTCTAGGAGGCGCATGACCCCAACTCAATTTTTACAGTTCATTTGTAGAGAAGCACTACTAGTGAATAACATCAATGCAATCTAAGTGCATCACTCGCCAGTGTCTTGTGACATAAAGGTTCTAACAAAATTTAACAGGCTGCATCACTGCCACATTCTTTGAAAAAACGCTGAATTTTGTGAAATTTTGTTCATGAGGGTGTTACTACAAACACACATCAGTATCTCAAAAATAGCTTAAGCTACAATTTTGAAATTTGGGAAGTTTTTACTCACATCTCCTACAGTATTTGGCAAACAAAATGGCTGCTGTGAGTGAATGGCCAGTCCTAATAAAATTGTGTGTTTATTCATAATTGCATATTGATGCTATTTACTCAAGCTCAAACAAATCAGTCGTGAGTTGTGACTACAACAAGCAACAACATACTTTCCTCTGTTCCTCTGACATGGTATGGTCTTCAAAATTCTTTTAATGCTAAAATCCTTCTATAACTTTTACAAAATTTAAATGTCCACTAATAAAATCTACAACAAATCTACAACAAATCTTTCTGTCTATTATTGCCCATAACATCAGCATTACACTCTATATTGATTAAAACATGCCAGACCACATTACATCATTAAAATTGACGATCATATCATGCACAACAATATAATATGTCTAGACCTTAACAATTTTACACAAACCAGAAACAAATGCAACAATATGTCTGTGAAAGTATTTATACTATACAGAGTATCATGAAAGAATTATGGTTTATTTGGTAACATTTCATATTGTGACTGAATTTACTAATTGCTTCAGTACAAAATTAGCGGACCGCTAATTTACAGATCCGCCAACTCCTCCTGCCTCTGGCTTTAAGTGGGGAGAACTTAGGTCAGCCTACCCCCCCACCCCCCCTCCTCCCAGTCTTATACTCACAAACTAGAATCAGGGCGCCCACTTTGAAAAGGTTAATTGACCCACACCATGACATGAAATCACTGACTTGACGTGCAAATGAACAATAGAAAACCAACTGCACAAATGGTACCTTATTTGTTTTGGGGGGGGGGGGTGTGCAGGCCCCCCATGTCAGCCCATCAAGATGCTGCCCTGAGTGGATGTCCATGTCACCCATACCTAAATCAATTAGTGCACACATGAATTCTAGCTGAAAAAGTGGACAAAAAGACTAGAGTCTCCAAAGACTAGAGTCTCCAAAAACTAGAGTCTCCAAAGACTAGAGTCTCCAAAGACTAGAGTCTCCAAAGACTAGAGTCTCCAAATACTAGAGTCAAGTTTATGACAGCATTGCCTTTTTTAATGCAAGAAGAAGCACATTAGAAAAGGTGAAATTAGCGGTAACTGTAAAAACTAGGCCTGTTCTATTAGAGGTTTACAAATGGTTAAGATGACACTCCCACACATAAAAATCACAGTTTATTTGTAATCATTGATATGTTATTTTGCTTACTCTTCAGATACATGGCTTTACATATCATTATATAATAATAATATTATAATATCAGGTCTAGCACATAGAGACTGTACGTGCAATATTTAAGAATATATTATAGGAAATGTTTGACATTCAAATATTAGATTATTTTGTTTAATCTGTATAGCCTTTACTTTACTAGCATCAGCAATATCACCTCTTAATCCCACTCATGCTTCCTCTCCTCCTCTCTCTCTCTCCTCCTCTCTCTCTCTCTCATCCACACCCTCCTGACTCTCCCATGCCATTTTTCTTCCTTTATACTCATCTCTCACTCTCTCTACACATCTCTGTCTTTCTCCTGCTCTCTCTTGTTGCATCTGCCTAGTGCTGTATTGCTCATCCTCAAACCAAAGGGAAGCTATATGCACAAGCACTGAGCTAATGATAACACTGGAACTATTCTCAGTCTGATACTTCAATATGTCAGACGCAGTTAAATTATAAAAATGTGCCGGGGTCATTGGATAGAATAAAGTGTTTTCATTTTTTTCCGGCACATTCTAAGGTCTTTGACTATATTTGCATGCACACTCTTTCATCAGTTTGAATAAATTCAGGCCACTTCATGCACAATTAGAGTAAGATGAATATATCTACAGTATGTCAACTGTAGATAGAAAGAAAACGTATGCACGGCTGCATGGCGGACCTTATATACAAAGATTCAGACTAGGAAAGTGATCAGATTCAGGTGTTTGCATTGCTAACAAATGCTAGAAGTCAAAGATCACACAATTGTTTTCTGCTCCACCTTAAGAAAGAGCTGCTTGTGGTTTGAGTAGGTTTGAGCATATATTTAAGAGCATATATTTACAGAAACAGTTTGGGTGGCTATTATCTACTAGTCTTTATTTGCAAACTCAACTAAAAAAGCCCATTTGGACCGCAAAGTTTGAGGAAAAAGATGGCCAAGAGGGGGATAAGGAGTTTGAGAGAAAACCTAACATATCAAATGAGCAATACAGCACTAGGCGGATACGACAAGAGAGAGCAGGAGAAAGACAGAGATGTGTAGAGAGAGTGAGAGACGAGCAGATTTAGAGTATAAAGGAAGAAAAATGGCATGGGAGAGTCAGGAGGGTGTGGATGAGAGAGAGAGAGAGGAGGAGAGGAAGCATGGGTGGGATTAAGAGGTGATATTGCTGATACGAGTAAAGTAAAGGTTGTACAGATTAAATAAAATAATCTAATATTTGAATGTTAAACATTTCCTATGATATATTCTCAAATATTTCAAATACAGTCTCTATGTGGCTGATCAACTGAAGTAAGTGGAAAATGGGATTTTTTTGTAGCTCCATGGCATCTTGCACTAAAAACAAACCTGCGCAGGGGTCAAAGGACAGTAAACAGAATGTTAAGCACAAATTAAGGGAAAGCATTCAAGCACAACAGAAATATTCCATCTTTCATTATTCTGTGCCACCCATGCCAGCACAACTACTATGGACTTCATGCCAGTAGCTCTGGTAGTGGCCTAAAACCCCACCAAATGTGACTAATTATTTCTGAACATGAAGTGCAGTGCATTAACTGACACTGACACATTGATCTTAATGGTGAATTGTTGGTTGCGAGTTGCGGGAGTCACATCATATTTTTGTACTTGAAACCCAAGATTGATTGCTTGCAATTGTGATGCACTGGGTTCATCTTAGGTACACGCACACACACACACACACACACACACACACACACACACACACACAATCTCGCACACGCATGCGCATATACTGGCACCATTCAATTTATTGTCTACTCCAGCAACTTAGTTCTGATTTTCTTGTGTGCCTTAGCCGAAGAATGTCTGCACAAATGTAGCTGGACAATCATGGCAGAACAGCAAACACAGCTATTCTGTGTTGCATATTGTTTCCTTCGGATGCATACAGATAGCTGTTTATTTCTCCTTTCATTTACCACTCCTTTTCATGCCAGGTGCTGCTGTCATTCCGTGCCATCAGCAAAGTGAAATTTACAAAGACCAAGGCCCTGAGTTATTAGTCCTCCATTAGAGCCTGCTTTCGCCGTGAACCTGTTCCATATGACTGCTGTTGAGTACATTTGTGTGAAATACACTCTGTGCCTTGCAGTCTCTCTCCATCTCGTCCACCCCATCCTCTGCATACTTATTGGTTCTGAGGCTCCAAGGAGATGTAACATTTCTCAAGGTGGAACAATGTTCTTGCACTGTCATGTATTGTTTTTTAGGCAAGCGTGAAGCTATACCGCAATGTTTTTTATAGCCTCCCTTAATGCTTCCTTCTATCTTTTGCTATTAATGAGACATCTCATCCATATTCGTCCTGATTAAGCAAGACCTTGAGAGCCTGTTTACTCTCGGCCGGTTCAAAGTGAAAATGGAATAGGAAATGGACCCCTATGCTAAAAGATGAATAAACAGATTCTTTTTTGCATCATGTTTAATAGAAAAAAGCCTCAAAGGAAATAATCATCAAATATTTCTTGTGTAAGGAAAGGGTGTATTTGTGACAAATGGATAACTCTGTTAAAGCACAAAATGTAGAACCCTTACACAAAGAAGGTGTCCTATTCAGACCAATTAAAGCACATGAAAAGCAGTATATAAATGCCAACATTTAGTCTATATGTCTTTCACTCATAACCCTGTTTAAACTTCAATGTTGTCCCGCATCTTCACCACATTTCACAGATATAGTAGGATATATATATATATATATATATATATATAAAAATATATACAGTAACCCCCCCAAATTCACAGGGGTTACATTCCAAGAGCACCCGCTAATTGTGGAAAATCACAAATTTATGATGTGGTAAAAAAAAGCCTAAAAGGGACTATTTTTTATAATGTAAACCCTAAATGCACCCCCACATATGCTCCCAAAAAACTTTAACTTTATTTTAAACTCAGCTTAATACATTACCCTTAAAGAAAATGTAAAGGTAAACCCGTATCTGTACAGTACAGTTTACACTGAACTACTGTCTCCCGTAGTGCTAGAATGGCAACAGCCAATATAGGGGCGCAGCCATTATAGGGTTGCTTTGTGTTGTCTTGACAGTACTAAAAAATGTATACAGTTATATTTAAATGGAAATTTAGCTGAATTTACGTTATTATTTATTTTGTAAAATCAGTAAATTATGTTTTTCTTAATAATTTAGCATTAAAATGCATGAAACATTATATATTGGCATAAAAAAGCGGATGATATCTGCAGTTTCTGCGAATTTACGGTGGTTTCCGCAAACAATTATACATACTAAGAAAAAACTAATATAAAAATATTGTTAGACATTACCTCATGTAAGTACTTTGTTATTGCTCTGAAGATGATGAATTCAGAGACAACCTCTTTAAGGCTTTTCGCTTCTCTTCTGATCTGATGCTGTTTCCCACAGCTGACTCTGGCAACGCTGATTATGTATAAGTGTCAGTTGGTGACAGATCTGTGATTTTGCTGAACCCAAATGATGTGTTTACATTTAATTTCTAAAGAATTCACAGTTCTTGATAGTTGATAGCTGTACATTTTTCAAATTGGTAAGAGCATCCTGACTTCCAAGCTAGGCAGTTAGAGCAAAAGCACAGTACTCACTGGACAAAGTAATGCAAATTGTGAGACAACAGTCAATCCTTGCCACCTCCACTCCATCCACAACACTGTAATCAACTGGAACACAAATCAAGTTATTTCATGGTTCTATGAAATCAAGTTATTTCATGGTTCTATGAAATCAAGTTATTTCATGGTTTTTGTCTGTGTTCCATCATCTTCACATACTCCACCATGGTTGAAAGTCCTCTGTCTCACATCCCAGTTAATTCTCCTCTCAGGTGTTTATTGCAACCAAGGCAACATGTGTCCCTCTTCACTGGCCATAGACTGTGATATTGAGCTCATGCCTGGCACTACACCACCCTGGTCACGGGTCTATTAGTTGTCAGAGACTGAGACTCAATGCAATGGATGATGTGGATGATGTGGATGATGTGGATGATGTGGATGATGTGGCGAAGGCAGTAGCTCATTAGCCGTGGAGAAGGCGGCAAACTCCCACCCTGCACTAACTATCAGGGCCTCAATACTGTCACTGTGAAGTTTCTGCACCTGCACTCAGGTTTAACAGGGGTTTAACTCTGTGGAAGGACCATTCATAGACCTAATAAAAGGTAAACCATTGTGATGAACACCATGGCTAGGGATATATACATTTACAAAACTTTAATCACTATTCACCTGCACCCTATCCTAAAAATTCCAGACCCTGGGTAACAATTTATAGTCAAAACTGACACCTTATAGGTAAGAAGCTTTGGGAACCACAAGCTGCTTGCTGTCAATGCAGTGTTAGAAGTGTGGCTTCACTGGTTGGAGGGAGCGTGATAGTCTTTTGTGGTACTCACTGACCACTGACTACATCTGGGAGGTGGTAGTAGCCTAGTGGGCTAACACTTGCCTGTGAACCCGATGACCACAACAAAGATGCAGTTTCAAACCTCCGCTTTCTACCATTGTGTCCTTAAGCAAGACACTTAACCCTCAGTTGCTCCAGGGGGACTTCCCTGTAACTAATGATTGGAAGTCACTCTGGATAAGGTTGACTGCCAAATGCCCCTTCACCTTTAAATGTTTAAATTCGCATCAAGCATTTTGGGCTCTCTTTTTTGCCAGACTCAACTTTAAAATCATGTATCATCCTTGCATGAAAAATGGGAAGGCAGACATTTTGTCAAGGTGCCTGTGGTTGTGACACCAGCCCATCCTGAGCCTATTCTGCCCCCATCCCAATAAGTGGCTCCATTCTCATTGAGACTAGATGAAAAGACCAGGAAAGAAATACAACACCACCCTGTGCCTCCATGGCCACACATTGCTGTGGACTTCATCACAGATCCACCAGTGTCAAATGGGTAGACCACAGTACTGGTGTTTGTAGATCACTTTTCTAAGAGCTGTCAGTTTATCCTTTGCTGTTTTCTTGCCTTTGCCCTCCAGGTCACTGAAGCTCTATCCCAGGCAGATTTGGCCTCCCAGAGGACATCATGTCTAATCGTGGCCCCTAATTCATCACATAAGTGTGGAAAGCTTTTTTTTTTTTAAATTTAGGGACCACAGTCAGCTTGACCTTGGGCTACTAACCGTCAGGCTGAGTGTTCAGGCCCAGAGCTCTGAGTTTATTGCATAGTCGGCAGCACATCTGGGCAGAGTTCCTGTGCTGGACAGAGTACACCCAGGACTCCCTACACCATTCTTCCACTGGTTTAATGTCCCTTGAGGGTGTCCTTTGAGAGTCAGGCCCTCTCTGCCTGTGGGATTTTACTCCAACTGACAACCAGAATGTGGACGGTTTCACAAGGCAGAGTAGGTCTGGGAAGGGGCCCACGCTGACATCAGCAGAGCGCTTCCTAAGTTAGGCCAGAGATTTGGGTACTCCTGAACAGGGGAGATGCTGGTGGCAGTGGAGGTTGAGGGTGCACAGAGAATACCAACTACTACAGTGTTGTGGCTAAGGTCTGTTGCTGGTGGATGGCTGAGATGAGCAGAGTTGGATTCCGGCCTAGGACACCCTCAGCCAAGAGCTAATCGCCAAACAAGCCCTCTCATAATCGTCCCGTCCACCCCCACCGTCTCCCGGGCTTTTGGTGGGACTACTGGCGTTGTTGTCACCCTGTCACTCTGCTGGGACGTTCTTGCCCCCCTGTTCTGGGAGGGGTTACAGTCATGTCTTTGTCGCCTTCCCTCCCGCGCTCTCAGTCTCTAGATTACTGAGCCTAGGTTTGCTTTCCACTTTGTACCTCATCTAGGTTCATTAAAGCCTGTTTACATTAACCAACACTCACCTGTTCCTGTTGATTCGCTAGCTTTTTCATTTCCTCCCTCACCATTTAGCAACAGCCGATTTGGAGAGTCACTATCTGTTCACCATCATTCTTACCTTAGTCTGTTGTCTCCTCAGTCAGAGCCCTGAGCCCTCCTGATCCCTGCCAGGCTCGCGTTTGTCCTCCCTTTCACCAGCCGTAGCATCTGTCCTCCCCATGCCGACTTCCTTTGTTCAGCCCAGATCCGAAAGGCTCGACTCTCATCGCTTTTCTTTGCTCTGGTTTGGCTAACTGTCAGGGCACCTGCCTGTCTGAACTCTTAATTTGCCCAGAGGGCTTTGCCCCCTTTATTTGTTCTTTGTGTTTTGCTGAACACTATTGAGTGCAGTCCTGTGCATCCTCATGGTTTTGTTTGTTCTCTCTCTCCCCTTGTTTCTGTTTCATTAAAAGTCCCATTTTTTTTACTTCCGCATCTGCGTCTCTGTCATCTTTTCATATGTGCCATAATAACAATAGTAATTTGAACAATCTACCTTTTTAAAATCTAATTTGTTTGAATATTAATTTGTCCAAAACTGACATTATTCCAAAACTATACAGCTCATATGCCCAGAAATAGAATACAACACCTAATGTTGCCTTATTTCTGTCTGAATGCCTGAATATGCAACTTAACCTAGTACATATGCAACCAAGGTTCATAGGTATTTCTTCTGTTTAGGTTGTATAATGTTTTAAAGTCTTTGCTTAGTCTGCCCTGGAAAAAAACAACATTGGCAACAGCACAAAGAAATACTCCCCCAGTATTTGCATTAGTACGGCCTCTAGAGGCATGATGTCATAAAATGTGTCGAACTAAAGGGAGAAAATGGGAGTGTGAGAAAGATAGGTGTGGACTCATTCCCTATGTGCTCTGTTGTCTCCGCAGCTGCATCTGTTAGTTAGCGTTAATTAAAGAATCTGCCTTCTCACAAAACCACAGATAGACAAGAGCAAATACAGTCATGACAAGCAAAGTGAGAAATGCTTTTTCCTTCTCAAAATGAACTACAGAAAGATTTAATTTGTAAGCAAAGCAGAATCCTGGTCATGGTTAAACTGATTACATGAAAATGTAAATGTGTGGGGAGATGGACTCACGTTTTCTCTTTTACAACACAGTGGCCTTGTTTAAAGGTAGCACATTGCAGGCAGCTCGTATTAACAAAGATTGTGCTGAAGTTTTCTATTGATGCATGCATAGCTCTGGGGGAGTGGATGCAAAATGAATTCAGGCGTAGGCAGAATCATATTAATTAAAATCATCAGGCCGTAGCTGATTAACAATACAAACAAGTCACACTGGGTGAGACCTTCAGACTTTAGCAAAAAAAAATCATGCACTGGCAAAGCAATTTCTATTCATCTTGGAATGGGATGAACTTATTTGAACTCTGGAGGTCTAGATGCTTTACCCAGATATAGACCTAGGGCATTTATGTGTGTGTGTACTAGCATTTGTGTAGTAGCTGGGTTTTGTTCTATGCCAAAAAAATCATGCTAGCTAAGCCTATTCAAGCTGCTAGCTGGTTGGGCAGCATAGCACGTTTTTGTTTGGCCAGCTTAAGGTATCAGTACAGGATATGTTTTACTTTGAGTTTGTTGGTTTAGCAGCTCAATAGATGTCCAGTTGACCATCTGTGACCAATAAGAACATAACTATTGACAATCAAAGACCAGCTTAAATCACCTGAAATTGGCTATTACAGTTGTTTGGCTTGGCTGGGTTTGAACATCATTTCTCAAGTATTTTAACTGCTTTAATTTTTCTTTCCTTACATTATTTCCTTAAAAATGTGGCATGCTAATGTATTTATATATGTACACACACAGACACACATACACACACAAACAGACACACACACTTACATACACACAGACACAGACAGACACACACACACAGACACACACACACGCATACGCACACTCATACACAGAGAGCGAGGCACACACACAGACACACACATAGACACACACACTCATACACAGAGAGAGACACACAGACACACACACACACACAAATACACACACGCACACACTCACACACAAACACACTCATACACAGAGAGCGAGACACACACAGAGACACACACATAGACACACACTCATACACAGAGAGAGACACACAGACACACACACACAGACACACACACAAACGCACACTCATACACAGAGAGCGAGGCACACACAGAGACACACACTCATACACAGAGAGTGAGATACACAGACACACACACACACAGGCATGCGCTCACACACACAAATACACACACACATCCACAGACACACACACACACAGTCACACACTCACAAACACTCGCACACACTCACACAAACAGACACACAAACACACACTCATACACAGAGAGCGAGACACACACACCCTCACACACTCACACATACACACACACACACACACACACTCTGAACTGAACTTCTTTCTTCCTCCCAAACTCATTGCACACACGCTAAACTGTCCTGCCATGAACAAAGAAAACTTCCCCAGCTGCCACTGTACTGTATTTATTTATGTACTGTACATCTTTTCTGATCCTGTTGCTGCTATTTTTAATGAGCTACATTTTTTTATAGTAATGCATCATCATCTGATAAGAGTCTACATTATCTTCTGTGTTTTCCAGGGGAGAAGACGGTCCAGCTGCTCACCCAAGCCGTCAATTCTGGAGACAAAGCCGAGGCGACCAGACGTCTCGAGGAACTGCTGCAGCTGAACCTGCCTGTGCGTGTGCAGCTCTCCCCAGACGTCTATTCCAGTGAAAACATCAGGTATGTTCATGGAACCAGCGTTTATCTGTAATTCCCTCCACAACACAGGATTCTGACCTGATCTGTTGAAATGCAGGTTGAGAGTTGGGGTCGAGGACGTACAGTCTGAAGCCAATGTTCCCATAACGATGCTGGTGAATCCGGGCATGAGGATCTCAGAGCTGAAGGAGAAGGTAAATAAAGCAGCCATAGGACTCTAATATGACAAAATTCTGTCCTTATTGTGTTACACTCTTCCACATTGTGTGTGAGAGTGTTTTTGAGTGTTTTCTCTGGCTCTCGCCCTATGACTTAGATCAATTTAGATCAGTTATAGAAAGCCTATAAACAACAACAACATGAGCAACGACGACAATCAGTGTATACTGACAAGAACAGGAAGCTGATTGTGCATCACCCACAGCTAGTGACCTAGTGGTTGGGGAGTTGCCCCTGCAATCAGAAGGTTGTGGGTTCGAATCCCAACCCTGCTAGTGGCACCACTGAGGTACCCTTGAGTAAGGTACCGTCCCCACACACTGCTCCCCAGACGCCCCTCATTGGTGGCAGCCCCACTGCTTCACTTGGTGACTGGTTTAAATGTAGAGAAACACTGCGTTTTGTGTTGTGTTCACTTGTGTGACTATAATTATTTTTACATTACATCATCGCTATATTAATTTATTTTCCGAAATGTTAATTTTCAGCCGCTTCTTCTTTTTATCCCCCTGTCTGTTATCTGTTTTGGGGGGGTGCTTGAACCCAAATAGGTCACCAGTCCAATCAGGGAAAGAATAAAAGGTATAAAACATCATCAGGCCGTGCATAATTGAAATTGGATGGTGCGCACCAAGGTGGCCACACTGTATTAGAATACATATAATCAGTACACACTGTTGGGAGAAAAACAAGACTTTTGTCTTTTAAGTGACATGATATGGTGAATATGACCAGAGACATGAGCTAACAGGTTTCAGGCTGGATCGCGGTTTTAGTTCGTAACATTGCAGTGTTCGTTTGTGTCTTTACAGATCAACAACGATTACGGCTTCCACCCGTCGCTGCAGTGTTGGGTTATTGGGAAACGCCTCGCTCAGGACACCGACACACTGTTCAGTCACAACGTGGTGGAGGACAACGACCAGGCCTACCTCTTCATCAGGTCCGCCCAGGCGGCCAACCTCAGCCACCGGCAGCAGAAGCAAGAGGACAACGACAGACGAATAGGAGGTAGCAAACTCAAACTCCTTATATGATAGATTTGTCTGTATTATATGGTGACCATTACACCAAAAGGGACTTTAATGACACTGCATTCAGGGGAACTTGTTCTTCTATAACAAACTAGATAAAATGTGAATGTCCCGCAGTAGCAAATAGCTTTGGTTTTATATTTGATTTGTTAAGTTGAAATTTACAATAAGTATTTGAACTGTATCTGCGCTGAAGGCAACACGGCTGTTAAAAAGCTCCTTATTGTTTAAAGTGTTTGTAAACCAAATATTATTGCACTTTTGTTTATATAGCAGTACTTTAAAAATAAAAGTGCGCAATACACTACTTTTGAATTAATTGTTGAATTCTGTGTATAACAATTTTAATCGTTGCCCAGAATTAATAAATATATATATAAAACCTTATTGGGTTAAAAAAGCTATGCTACTTTCTTACAAGAAGACATTAGGAATCCTTAAAACAAATGTAACTCTGGGGATGTAAAGGGGTTAAACGTGATGAGGTGTGGTGCAGCACTGGTGATTGTGCTGTGTGTTTAGACACTTGTGCATTACACAGTTCACCAGTGGTTCATGCACTCATCTAAGTCCTATTTACGACATTCGACTGGAATGATCTCAGTGTGGTGAAAGGTCATTCAGCCCCGGTGACGTCACTGTTGCTCAGTTGTTTGAATCGCTGTCAGTTAGAAGCAGCTGAAGTGCTTTTATTGTGGCCTCCAGGTATAATTGAGAACATTGAGATGCACCACCTGCGAGGCAGAGGTCCGGCAGAGTTAGGAGCACGAAGGAAGCAGCCTGTGTTGCCTCCGAAACCACAAGTTCAACCAGTTCAACCCATGCCGGTAAGCTTTGCTGTTTTGCACCTACACATCCTGATGGCAACAATAGTAGTGTCATATAGAACTACAGACGGTCCTCGAGTTACGACAAACAGCCATTCCTACGACAGCGATGTAACCTGAATTTTGGTGTAAGTGGAAAAATCATTAACACAACTGTAAAATCATAATCTAGAACATGAAACCACAACTAAGCCAGTCCAGAATGGCGTAGGAAAATGTACTGGGGGACGTAACCAAACTAGTTCGCCCACGTAGTCCGTAAGTACGGCGCTGACGGCGTACACAGAAACACTCGCGTCTCAATTTTTAAACGTTTTTGTGGGAGTGAGCATCGTGAACTCGAAACGTCACATGTCGAGACTGTTGTAACCCGTATGTGGCGACATTGCTGCACATAAAATAACGGCCAAATAAAAAACCAGTGCATTCTTTATTGCTTATTTATCATCAGTTCTTCGTTGTTTTGTAGTAGTAGTGATTGTCTCATTGTCATCTCTTTCATTTGAATGGGATAGTAAAAGACCACAATAACAAAAGCGGCTCTGACAGAAAAACTCTCCGCCGGTTCGACTCCACGGACGCGGTTTTGGGA